>PVJD01006100.1:0-103675 GCA_004026545.1 Mormoops blainvillei | reverse complement strand
TTTCTTTGTAACTTTTGGCACTTTTCTAATCATCTTTAATAATAATTTATTACTCTTATAATCATAAAAATATCCAATATGTCTCAGTAAAATACAGAGTACATAAATAGAAATACAAATGTAAAGTATTTAATGAGAAGAATTTTTTGCATCACCAATACAGGATTAGTAGTTCAAAACCTTATGTATGCATAACCCAAACTGATGGTTTTGGTCTTCCCAGTGGTCAGCTTGCACTGAATTTAAAGTAGACTCAGATTGGTCAGTCACATTTTCTACCCCCTAGACTAAAGTAAAACACTGATATCAATTTTTAAGTATTTGTTGTTTTGACTTGTTTGTTTGTTTATTTCTCTGATGGAACCTACTGCATTCCTGTAGCAGTCTGGCGGGTTTTCTGTGTTGCAACACTCTTTCAGGAGGTCATCGTACACATTAGCAATTCTTAAGAGCTGTGGTGTAGACAGTTCTGGATGTCTCCTTGAGTATTCATAAAGAAACCTGTGATATGTAAAATATTATGCATATTAGAATTTAGAGAAAACAAAACATCAAATCCTGCTATCTTTTAGTGCAGTGAAATCTCACACTGAGTCTGCTCTCAGATGGTGTTCCTCTTCCGGTGTGGTCAGGGGGTGACTCACGAGGGCATTTTGACTATAGGCAATCATCTGACCCTGATTCTCTCTCTCTCTCCCCCCATTGTTTTTTCTGAAAGTTTTTTTTCCATTACCATTTAGTCCCCATATACTCCCCTGTGCCCCCATCACCACACTGTTGTCCATGTCCATGAGTCCTTTTTTCTTTTTACTTAATCCCTTCACCCCCAACTGTCCCCCTACTCAGTTGTCATCCTGCTATCTATGAGTCTGTCTCTATTTTGCTTGTTAGTTCAGTTTGTTCATTAGATTCCCCATGTGAGTGAAATCATACGGTATTTGTCTTTCTCTGGCTGGCTTATTTCACTTAGCATAATGGTCCCCAGGTCCATCCACCCTATTACAAAGGGCAAAACTTTCTTCTTTTTTTACAGCCAAGTAGTGTTCCATTGTGTAAATGTCCATAGTTGTTTTATCCACTCATCTATTGATAGACACTGGGGCTGCTTCCATATCTTGATGATTGTAAATAACGCTGCAATGAACACAGGGGTGCTTACATTCTTTCGAATTAGTGTTCTGGGTTCCTTCAGATATATTCCCAGAAGTGGGGTCACTGGGTCAAAAGGCAGATCCATTTTTAATTTTTTGAGGTATCTCCATACTGCTTTCCACAGTGGCTGAACCAGCCTGCATTCCCACCAATAGTGCAAAAGGGTCCCCCTTTGTCCACAACTTTACCGGCACTTATTGTTTGTTGATTTATTGATAATAGCCATTCTTACAAGTGTGAGGTGATATCTCACTGTGGCTATAATTTACATTTCTCTGATGATTAGTGATGTTGAGCATCTTTTCATGTCTTTTGGCCATCTGTATGTCCTCTTTTCAGAAGTGTCTATTAAAGTCCTTTGCCTGTTTTTTAATTTGGTCGTTTGGGTTTTAGGGGGTTATTTTTTGGTTTTTGATGTTGAATTTTGTCAATTCTTTATAAATTTTGGATATTAACCTGTTCTCTCAGTCTGTGGATTGTCTTTTTATTTTGTTGATGTTTTCCTTTGCTGTGCAAAAACTTTTTAGTTTGATGTAGTCCCATTTCTTTATTTTTTCTTTTGTTTTCCTTCCCTGGGGAGACATATCCAACAAAACATTGCTCTGAGCAATGTCCAAGATTTTGCTGCCTATGTTTTCTTCTATAATTTTTATGGCTTGGGGGCTAACATTTAAGTTTAAATTATGTTTTAAACTAACAATGCTATTACTTAGAGGGTAGAATTGTTAGACTTATTTAGAATTGATTATTCTGTTGGCAGTAAAGGATTTACAAGGCTGATGGAGCAGAAACTTAAGGTAGACCAGCTGTGACTGGTGTCTTTCCAATATGAAATGGCTCTTATTAGACTGCATACTGGGTTAAATTTTTTTTCAGTTTTATTTCATTTTCAATATGTTTATTGATTTTATTGATTTTATTTTTTTAATTTATTTTTATCCCTCTTACCTCCCCTCCCCTATAATTGCCACACTGTTGTCTATGTCCATGAGGCCTTTTTCCTTTTTGATCCCTCCAACCTCTAAACAGCCCCTGACCAGAGGTGTCAGCCTGCCCTCTGTCTATAAGTCTGTCTCTGTTTTGCTTGCTAGTTCAGTTCAGCTCAGTTCAGTTAGAGTTAATTATTAAGACAATTTAATCCATAAAGCATCAAAATTAGTATGTCATACCTCCAATACTTTAAAAAATACATATCGAGTTTAGTTCTGCTGGAAAACACATCCAGGCTTTCAACTTGAGATGAGGAACCTAGGGCTTCCTCCCCACCCCCGGAGCTGCCTCGGTGAGAGACTGTGGAGCAGCCTTTGTTCATGGCTTCATCCTGCCACTTCTCCAACATGGGAGTCGGCACCCCTGCAGCTCTAAATTATTGGCAGTGGTTTCCATGGCCTCAGTGAGAGCCCCAGGAGTATAGGTGGTATGACTTGGGGAGAAAATGGGAAAGGGAGAGCAAAGATCCTACCACTTATTAAGCTCTTAGCAGATATTAGGCACTGGATCAGCCTTTGGGTGACACAGATTAAGATATGCTTCCTGGCCTCTATAAACACTTTCGCACTTGCATTTACTGAGTCCTCAAGATAAGTACTATTTAATAGCTGAGGAAACTAAGTCTCTGACCAGCTAAGCACCTTAGTATTAATGGAAGTGTGGAATTTGAACCTAGGTTCTATGTGATGCCTACTTCATTCTTTTTTAACTATAAAATGCTCTTCTTAAGACTCTTCTCAAGAGAAGATTATCTTCTCTAAATATCTCAGCTGTATATTTATAATTTCTTCATAAAAGAATCTTACTCATTTAAAATAAATTAAACTGATCTTTCATGTTTTTGTGAGAGCAATACTTCAGGAGAATTTTTGAAATCCAGGGAACTCTTTTTACCCTTTTTGTTTTGCAGCTTTTGACTGACTTGATTAATCTTGGTTTTTCTGACCTCATCTCTCCTGCTTCTTCATCTGTCTTCTCAGTCCCATTTGTGGGATATATTCCCATGTACAAAAGTAGAGGTGGTTAGTCTTCAGAGAATGAAGGGACGCTCTTAATACCTGACCTAAGTCAAGGACCTTTCCCCAAGATTAAAATTACCCCTAAAAACACACCACCAAAATGTTACAAACAAAAGCCCCCGGAAGCAGATGCTTGCTTGCTAGGTCCACTGGGGTCCTGCATCGAACATGCACATCTAGAAAGACTGCACCTTGAAACTCGGTTTCTGACTTCACATGTTCATCGTGGCCCCCTCAGTCCTCCCCACACTTCAAATACTACCTATGTTGTAATAGTGATGAGGAGGAGGAGGATGGCGATGATGATGATAAAATTTGCTTTCATTTAGTCAGCACACGTGCCAGGCTTAAGTGAAATGCACTACACCTATCAATTGGTTTACTTTAATTTGACTTCGTGCCATGACTTGTGAGAGGCAAGAGATCACAGTGGTTATAAGAACAGGAGTCTGGAGTCAGACTGCTTGCATCTGAATCCTGGCTCTACCGCATATGTATTAGCTATGTCACTTTGGAACAAGTTGCTTAACCTCTGTGCTTAAGTTCGGTTGCTTGTAAAATGAGAATAATAAAAATGTTCTAACCTCGCAGGGTTGTTTTGAAAATTAAATTTGTTAGTAGATGAGAAACACTTAAAATCTGGCAAATATTCAATAATCTTATCATTATTCCAGGCCTCCTTCCAGAGTTCCAGGTTTTCATGTGAAATTGTCTTGTGACAGTCCCAGCTGGTTATTCTACAGGGACCTCAAAGTCCAGGTGCATATATCCAAACATACCCTCTTATCCCCAAAACCTGCTTCTTTACCAGTGCTTCCCATCTCATTGAATCTGAAAACTACTTATCCAACCACCTAAGCCCCAAACTAGGATTCATTACAGATGAAGTTTCTGAAAACCGAAAGTGATTTTGTCCTTCCATATTCCTCAGTGAAAACCCTTTAGTGGCATCTCATTACTCAGCATGCCTATGTCATCTGACCTCTTTTTACCTCTCACTGCCCTGTTTCTCACTGCGGATACCCTCCTCGCAGCCACACATACACCAAGTGGATTTATATTTCGATCCGTGCTATACCCTCTCTGTCTAGATTACCAAAATTTCCTCAAGAACTTCTTCTTGATCAAACCTCTCCAGGGACCCCAGGTAGAATTGCCCACTTCTTCCTCTGCCCTCACATTACTTAGCATATAGTATTATTAGAAATAAAAGAACATTTCTTGCATTCGCTTATACGTCTGTTTCTTCTCGCATTGTACCTCTTATTGGTGAAACCTTACTGGAGATAGGAACCCTGTCTAACCTAGTAAAGTTCCTGGATTATGCTTCATTAACAATAAACTTTGAATGAATGAATGAATATTCCACAAATTTTGTGTATGAGGAATTAAAATACGGAAAGTTAACTTGTCCCAGTGACTCGAACAGGACTCAAACCTTGTCCCTTTGACTCCAAGTCCACTAACATTCCTGTGAACAGATATGGGGTGGCATAGCATGTCAGTTAAGCCTACAGCTTCTTAGGTCAGAACTTCTGGGGTCTAATCTTTACTTTGTTTTTGTTTTGTTTTCTTTACTTTTTTTTTTTTTTTAAGTTGTGAACTTTGAGCAAATTACTTAGCTTCTCTGTCCCTCAGTTTGTTCATTTGAAAAATTAGGGGAAATCATTTTTTACATGACCTTGTAAGAATTGAAATAGACAACCAATATAAAGTATTTAGCCCATTGTCTGGCACATATCACGTATTCAGTAAATGTTAGCCATCACTATAATAACCAAGTTGCATTTTCTGAAAACTGTGAAAATGCTATACTCTATAACCATGATTTTTTGAAACTATGTAATGCCCAATGATTTAAATGATTGCCATTTCTTCTAACCAAATTAGCCAAAATAGATCAAATCATGTTTATGTTTGCCTTAGGAATTTTAATATAGAGTTATATTACTTAGCTATGAAGACATCTTGGTCAGCATTTCGTTCTTCACACAGATTTTCATTTTCAGTGAATTTTGCTTCTCTTTGAGATAAATCCTTTGGTCTGTCATCTTTGTTTGAGTGAATTATGCACTCGCCACGTTCTGGTATTTTCTTTTCACAGCACTCTTTAATTTTGCTGGAGATGGAATCTTGTTTTGAACAAATATGGCTCATAACTTTGCTCTGTACCAAGGATGAGAAACACATTTATTTCGACAATTTTGTCGTGATTGGATGTTTCCTTCATAATAGGATGCAAAGCCAACTGTGAGCATAACATCTGAAATTGCTTCATTTTGATGGATAAAATTTATTTACATTTTGTATTAATTTAATACACATGAAGTTTCATATTGAAACAAGCTTTATTACTCAGGATTTTAGATGATGTAACTATGAAAACGAGACTCTATTATAAATTCACATTTATTGTTAAATATTAATCATTTAAATAATTTACCCCTACTTCTCTGATATATTGGCATTTTAAATTCTAAGTGTTGCTTCTTTCCCATAAAAGCTTAACTGTGCATCAATGAGGACCACCAAAGACACGTTACTTTAATATCATTAATCCTCGATTTCTTCTCCTGTGACCTGAAACTACATTGCCAAGCACATAGTAGAAGTTCAATAAATATTTGATAAGTAAAAGAAAGAATGGTAAACTAATGAACCACTACAGCGACTACCAGATGAAGACTTCTGAAACATAAGCTATTTTACTTTGTTGTCATTTTCCAATGCATGTTATTAATTTGAAGCTGTTCGAATTAGTAAATAATGTATAAAATGAAAAACCTTGCTCTATCCTTTCATCCCAATTCTGATCTCCATATAAAGTTGTGGGAAAAAGATAGAGGGTGAAGTTATCTTATTTATGCAATAGTTGGATAATTTTTAAAAAGCTGCGCTGGCCCCCAGTTTCTTCTCTGAACCCCCCAGAACCAGGTTGCACCTTGTCCCTACTCTCTGTTCCAGCTTCATATGAACTACATTGAGTTCCATCAAAACAACAAGCTCTCCCAGGCCCCTGCGACTTTGCTCAAGTTGCTCCTCCTGCCTGGAATCTTCTTCTGTTGCACCCTGGGGGTGAAGAATAGATGAAGCTTGGGGTTGAGGTAAGAGATGGAATGAGGGTTGGCATCATGTTCTCAATAAACCACACTGAGCCCCGTCTTTGCAAACATAAACACATTTCACTGAAGGCCATTATTGGGTTAGGCAGCACATATCTTATTGTCTGGAATTCATTTCTATTTTTAATGAGCTATAATTTAAGTCCTCATATTTCTCTATAAAAGCATCAAAGAAGATATTAAGAGCATAATATGATCCCTTTGTCTCAGCTCCAAATTTCATAGAAAAATCTTCAATTATACCTTAATTCAGTATATTATATTATAAAACCCACATCCCATAAGCAAATAATACAAAAATAAATAGCTAGTGAGATTGCTTTTAGTTGGAGTACACTTAGGAACAAAATAGTTCTTGGGGACATCTGTTGTCCACTGCTTAAAATAAAATATACATATCTCCATGTTCTAAAATTCAAGTTATTTAATTAACATATTCTTTCACTGTAAGTTTGAAAAAGTAAAACTAAGTAAACATCACTACAAAAAAATCATATTTCAAGTAAGGAGGAAACTTTTAATGAAATCGCTTACTTTTTTGTGCATAAACAACTTAAACTAGGTCAATATATTTACCAGCATATACCCTTAGGGAATAATTTTAAAGAATAGCATGAGTTACTTTTAATGTATTTTTTCCATTTATCCCCCTTATTTTAAATTAACATATCCACTTTTTCAGGAAGACTATTCCTAAATAACCCGAGGAAATTCAGAGAAAGCAACTCTTAAAAACAAAGGTAACAAATCATTCTCTGGGCTTTACTATTGATTTCTAATATCTCTAAAAGAGGGTTTGCTATATTAAAAAATACTTTAACCTGTTCTAAATACGCTTTCACAAATACTAAATTTATGAAGTTTTATGTCAAGGACTTTTAGCCATATGACATAGAATCTGTCGAATGATCTAAAAGCAATCCCATATATTAAAAAAACCCAAAGTTTTATTTGGGCTTCTTTGTTAACATTTTACATTTTATTATATTTATTTTATGTTATTATTTAACAATCTGTTAACATTCTCATTTCATTGTGGTAGAGTAGTCATGCACTAGGGCAACTTCAAAAAAAAAAATGGCCATCAAAGCCATGTTTTTCCTTGGTT
Source organism: Mormoops blainvillei (assembly GCA_004026545.1). Classification (NCBI taxonomy): domain Eukaryota; kingdom Metazoa; phylum Chordata; class Mammalia; order Chiroptera; family Mormoopidae; genus Mormoops; species Mormoops blainvillei. The sequence continues at coordinate 96,284 of PVJD01006100.1, read as the reverse complement.
TTGGAGAATATTTACCCTGTGATGGACACACTGCAGAGCATCCCCTTCACAGCACACACTGTACTTGGAGGTAACATCTTCTAGGAGGGAAGTAAGTTCCTTAAATTCAATCCTTGGGAATTTCTGACTAAGTATAACAACGTATCTGGAAAGAGAATTGATAAACCACTAAAGGCCCTTCAACAGCAAGTAAGACCAGAGGGAGTTATTTGATGATACAGTATAAGTAGCTGCAAAAAAGCGTTGGTAGCCTTGCTTAGGCTGTTCATGCTCTGCTTAACCTGCATCATAGCTTTGGTTGATGAGGGGAAGGTCTGAGAGATGTGCTCTCTTCCATAATTTTTAGAGCAAAGCCCACCTTGTGAGGACCACTGCTTCCTGTCGTGAGCCTGTGGCCAGCATAGGTGATCCATCACAGAGCTGTTTCCTGCTCATCAATTTGAAATCTCAGAATTTTTCTCAAAAAATTGCACTAGCACCATTACTAATTGACTAGGATGGCTAAGTGAGGTAAAATTTATCCATATAAAGTTGTTTCCTAGTCTTTAAATTCAAAGATGGATATATATCATACTAAAGCACTTGGAAGATTCAGTTCCTATTTGGGAACTCCCAGGTCAATTCAGATTCCCAACTAACCAAAAAATAAAAATAAAAAAATAATCTCAGAAGTAGTCTTCTTTCTCTCTGGGTCCTCTCCATCTCCCAAGTCTTTTTTCATCCCAATATCATGTCCTCGTTCTGAGCTATCTACATAGACTCAGGAACTAGGGAGGGTATAAATAAAAAGTTATCAACAATTTAACAAAAATAGAACACAGACAAGAAAATACAAGTAGAGGCAAGATATATATTATAAAACTCACATAGATTTTAAAACTTGTGGCCCAAATTTCAAATATGCCCCACAGACATTTTTTTGGTAAGAGGACAATCCTTTTAAATATCGTATGACAGCTACTGCCTGGAAGAGAAAGAAAATTCTGTTGAAGCAAGGGCAAAATCCCACTATTCTCTTATTTCTTAATTATACATCAACCAAACTATTCCAAAGCTTGCTCATACGTTTAAAAAAATCATGGAATTTTTACTGTAGTAAATTTACATATCAGAAAAAAACATGCATTTCTGGCACATTATTAAGGTGGAACCAGTCTTTCTGATAACCAAACTGCACTTGGTGGGAAGGTGAATCATGTAGCTTGCAGTGAGCCTCTTCATCTTTATTGGGATGACTCCATTGCACAGTTAGCTAAAAGAAGGCTACCGAGAATAGAAGATAAACTGTCAAATTTTATCCTGAATGTTCAGGGCTTTCTTTCAATTTACGAAGAAGAAAAAGCTAGAAGAGAGAGACCCTGGAAATGGGTGGTTGCCCTTCTAGGGTCTCAGGAAATAAGAACTTTCAGATCAGCAGCAGGTGGTCAATGTGTTGAAACCCACTAAAAGTAAGAAGAGAATGGTTATAAATGGTAAACAACTCTTTGCTATAACTTAATTTTCAACAAGGATCTGCTGTGTGGGGTGATTCTTTATCCTTATCCATGAAATAAATGCAATACCCACCTTTGTTTGAAAGCAGTTAGCTTTGTCTTGTTCTTCGCAACATGTTTTAGTCATCTCCTCAATAAGAGTAGCGACTCTTAGAAGTGTAGGGGCAAAAACAAAGGGGTTTCTTCTGGAAACTTCATAGATGTAACTATAAAAGAGAAAGAGTAGAGAAGAAGCAGCAGGAAAGAAATAGGAAAGAAGTAAAGGAATGGTAGACAAGGGAGGAAAAGATGGGAAAAGGTGAGGAGATCAGGTTGTGAAAATAAAAGTACAAGGAAGAAGGATTTCCCATTAGAGAAGTCTTCGATATAATGCAGCATTCTCCATTCTCCAATGAAAGTCTTTCTGGAGACTTATCATTGAATTGCCAACTCTAAAGCAAGTGAAGATTGCAGTTCTAATCCTGAACACTGAGCCATGGCTGTGGTACCTACTTCCCATGCTGCCAAATGGTCAGCTTCTCTCCCTTCCATATTTAAAGAACAGCTACCTGGATACACTGCCTGAGATTCAGGGATCATGTTCATTTATGTTCATACAAACTTGTGATTCAGGTTTCAATGAGTACACTGGCTTTGAGAAAAAGTCTGCTTCTGCAATTACTGAAAACAGGTTTTTACTAAACATTTATCGATTTCATGTTTACCCTCAGTAAAAGCTGCACCTTCCTTTGGCAAGGCAATATTATTTCCTCCACTGGCAATTTGTCACCATGCACACATTTCTGTTCTAGGGCTCGTCACATTAGAAAATACACATTAATGAAAGGACTTTGAAAGCAGGTTTCTTATCTTATTCATGTATATATTCTCAACAACGAACACAGAATCTGACACTCAATAAACAGTGAATGATTTAACTGCTCAATGAACACCACTATCTCCCTTTGAAATAGATGTAAGATATTCTTAAGTTTATGAATCATAACTCTTCAATTACATCATTTTTAATTAAAATGAAACTTACTTGCTTAGAAAAGATGCACTGTTATTTTTATAAGCTTGGCATTTCACTTCAGGATCCAGAGTAGGGAGAGGTGGCAGAAATCCTACATCAGCTTTCTTATTAAGGAAGAAACAGAGTCTTCTTTCATTGTCACCCTTACTGCAGCAGTGTGAAAAATTATGCTTTTGTGGCAGCCCCTCCACAGCGCATATTGTTTCCAGTAAAACTTTGTGCTGGACAACAGAGAAGTAAAAGACACTCTTCATTCATTGTAAAGTTTCTCAACCTTCTGAGCTGATACAATGACTAGCGAGGGTCACCCTTTGGGGAAAAGACTGCAGTTTTCCCAATAGCAGCAGCGGAGCCTCTTGACCTGCACCCTTGACAACCATCTCACACTCCGTAAAAATGTCTCTATCCTATCCTCAGGCTCCTTAACCTCTTATTTTTTCTTTGCTGCTTATGTTTTACTTGCATAACAGCTTTTTCCCTCCTCTCCCAAAGTGATGAAGTCAGAGTGTGAATGTGTTGGTAAAATATTGAGTGGCGGAGTTTGGCAATACTTACTTTTCTAGAGATGCAGATGGTGGCCTGATGTGGGAAAGGCCAAGAAAAGAGGGCGCAATAGTAGAGTGCATATCGAGAGGCAACCGAGGAGGGTGCCTCTGTACTTCTGTGTACTTTACCAAGCTTTTGGTTGTCCTGTGCGCCTGTATGCATGTGACATGGACTACAAGTTCGTGGTCAAGTCCCCCTGTGTATCATAATACAGAATTGCATCTCTCTTAGGAAACTACCTTATCCTAAATGACAAAGTCAGGCAAAATAAAAAAGAGGGGCACAGAGTATCTCTCTTTTTAGATTTTCAAGCCAAAAATTTTCTCAGTGTTGACAAAGAAGGTAGTTTGTTTAAGAAATGCAAACAACTTACTTACAGGTAATTTTAAACACTGAGAGAATGTCATGTTGGTCAAACATTGATCCTTGTATTCAGTCATGGCCTTTGCCAACATTTCTGCTTCCTCAAAGGATGCCTCCTGAATATATTGAGCAAATGCAATGATGGTGCTGCAACAATGCACACAGAGTACACAGTGATTACCTGCAGAATGATCATGTATGTCCAACAAACTCATAGGAACATCCACTTGTTGTTGACTAGCCTCTGGAAATTATCAAAATGTGAGGCTATAAATTACACAGCTTCTTGATAATTAAATTACCTCATCTGAATTTTATGATTAATGTTATATTTACTTTTTTATATGCTTTCTATTTAATTAAATTACTTTTGAGAAGCATTAATGGTTCTGGACTATATCTGACAAGATTACGATAGGTGCCATCATCACCAAAAGGAGTTTAAAGAAACTCACATATATCCCACATTCTGCTCTACAAATTTCTGGGTAGTGCTGAAATCATCTGAAAAGCAAAGATATTTAAGTTATTCCGTATCCTGGTATTTTAACACTTTCCCAAGAAATTACTGTATAGGATATCTAAATTTATCGATACAAAGTATAAAATAGAGAACTAGTGTAGAAATATTTTGGTATATTTAACAAGAAGGGAAAAAGTCATATGAATCAAATATGGAATCTTAATCACAGCTGATTATGTGATCAAAATATATTTATTTAATTGAATCGGTTTGAATTAATCTTAAACTGACCAGACTTCAGAGTTACTATTGACAGCTCCACAGCCACAAATATCAAATAAAGCATTTCTGTGGTAAGGATTTATCACGTTCGATTATAAAAGCAATATCAAGGTAAACTGAGAGGTGATGTAGTGTCATGGCAGAACCAAACAAGAGCTGCCATAGCACGTGGTGTTCGGTATAGTTTACAGTGCTAGCCAGACATCTATATTTAGGTGATCTCTGGACTAGTCTCGGATCATCAGTTCCTTCCCAATGAACATAATCCTAGTACATTTGCCTTTGTCCACATAGACTACTTTTGCGGAGTCCTTACTTTTGCAAAGTAGTGTGCTGTATGTTATAAGACAATCAGTGATGACCCAGACATCTCCCTTGGACCTCTGGTTCCTAAGTGCTCTCACAGTGCAAGTGACCCATGAACATGGTTATGTATAATCCAGTTTGCGATGTAAATGACAACATTGTGGTTAAACAATTATATACTTTACAAAGTGTTCCCCTAATGTTTCCAGTGCCCACCTGGTACCACACACAATTATTACAATATTATTGACTATATTTCCTATGTTGTACTTTACATCGTCATGACTATTTTGTAACTACCAATCTATACTTCTTAGTCCCATTATGCTGTACACCTAAAACTAATACAAAATAATATTGACTATAAATTGTAATTGAAAAAATTTTAGAAATTGGAAATCTATTTAGAAAAATAATGAAAGAAAACTTCCCTAATCTGGTGAAGGAGAGAGACGTGCAAGTCCAGGAAGTGTGGAGAGCCCCCAACAAGATGGATGGAAAGAGGCCCACGCCAAGGCACATTGTAATCAAAATGCCAAAAGTTAAAGATAAAGAGATGAGAGGGAGGTGTGGGAGAATGGGTAAAAGTTGAGGGGATTAAGAAGTACAAATAGGTAGTCACAGAATAGCCATGGGGATGTAAAGTACAGTATAGGAAAGGGAGTAGCCGAAGAACTTACACACATGGCCCATGGACATGAACAAACATGAGGGGGTTGTCTGAGGGAGTGGGAGATGCTGGGTAGAGGGGGGCAAAGGAGGAAAAATCGGGACAACTGCAATAGCATAATCAAAATATAATTTTTTTAAAGTACATTTCAAAAAAGGAAAAAAATTAAAAGTAAAATGTATATGACATTCTAAAATAATGTGGGTAAGTATCTAACATGGATGCTTTATGATCCCTGGGTGAGGAATTAGAAGTAGGTTATAGGAGGAGTGGCACATGAGTTGAATCTGAAAAAATGTACAAGATTTCAGATAACAAAAAAATCATCTTTCTGTGTGGATAGAATGATGTTCAGTAAAAGCACAAAGGTGAGGAATCTTAAGAAGTTTTTAGGCAAAGTCAATTAATTCACTTTGATGAGAACATGGGTCATAAAGAAGGATAATGGAACCTACTATGGAAAGGACCTGGGTCCAGGTTATAAGAGCCTTGCATACAAAGCTGGGAGTTTGGGCTTCAACTGGAAGCCATAAAGAGCCATTGAAATGTTTATGTAAAATGATTATTTCTATATGCCAAGAAGTATCCGTTGTACCAGCCAGGTACAACTATAGCTAATATGCTGGGATCTCCCAAAGGGCCTTATAAATAGAAAATGACAAGTACTTTTTGTTAAATAGATGGATGGAAGAATGAATGGATGGATGGAAAAAAGTAAGAAACCTATCAAGAGACTTTCGCAATCGTCTCAATGAAAAAGTAGCAGGACATGGATTTTGGTAGGATAATGGAAATGCAAAGGAAAACATAAATGTGAAAGATAGAGACAAAAATCAATAGACTTCTTCTAACAGGTTGTTTCAAAGGGCAAATGAGAAGGAAAACTCAAGAATGACTACTCTTGTTCAATCCTTGTGACTGGATCTTACCAGCAGGCACTGTAGCGGGTATCAAATTGAGTAAGACACAATCCTCATCTTTGGGACCACTGTGACATTTATGGCAGCTTTATGCAAGTTACAAAAAAGTGTTCCTTCCAGGCCAAAGGGATTACAAAGACACACCTCCTCTGATCAAATGAAGCTCAAAATGTCCCTTCTTTGGTTAGAAGAAATATAAAAGTCACTTTTCCTTCAGAGTGACACTGCCTTGGACAGACTTGTGGGCAGGTGGGTGTACAGGCTTTGGAGGTCTATAAACTGTACAGTTGGAGAAGCAGGGTTCTGCATACCCTAAAGGTGTTTTCTACCCAGTTAAGAGATATGTTGAACAACTAAAGGTTCCGGAAAAATGCTAACTCAAATCTAGTATTCCATGGTTACCATGTACTCTACACATTTGCAGGAAATATGAGTATTTTCTCTCTTTTTTTGGTATATTTTATTGATTCTGCTATTACAGTTGTCCCATTTTTTTCTCCCCTTTATCTCCGCCACCCTACACCTCATCCCATCATCCCCCCCTTCGTTCATGTCTATGGGTTGTACATCTCAGTTCTTTGGCTTCAATATGAGTATTTTCAAATCCAAATGATATCTCCCAGCAGAACTTTCTGTGCTGGCATAAGACTGGTGAGCATTTGCTGGGTGTGGTAACTGTCTCTGTCTATGGATGGGGCAATGTGGTCACCAAAACACAAAATCTGGGGTGGTTCAGGTATCTGATCAGTATACATATAAACGAGGAGAACCATGGGGGAGAAAAAAAACAAATGAAGAATTAAGTTGAAAGAATACAGGTTAAAAATAATAGAAATTATCCCAACTTAGTCATTCCTTAACTGATTTATACAAGTAAATTTCTTACCTACGTCTTGAGGCTTTGTGGGCAAGTTTAGGGATTCAGTCAAAAAGAACAAGAAAATAACAAAACCTGTAAGTTTTAACTGTTTCATTTCTTTAGAAATCACATTCACAAAGGAAAGTAATGCGATTGAGGAAAATCAGGTTTTTATATTATTCTTTGACATTGCTAGTAAAAAAGTAACCTGTTTAACCTATTTCTCACATACCCCATATTTGATTGTTATTTGATCATGTTGCAGATTTCTTGCTAATTATTAACTAGGAAAAATTATCTCTGTGTTTCACTGGAAAAATCTATTGGTTAGAAAAAAAAGTCCACAGGTTAAGTATGCACAAGACCTTATCAAATAGACAACTGAAAAAAAAAATCTTGAAATGTTGCAAATACTAAGAGAAAAAGAACTAAAACAAATAATTTACCAAAGAGAAAGCACAACTAGAAAGATGTGAAATTTTGCTGGTAATCAAGGAAGTTTAATTTAAAAATAAAAAAAGTTACATACCAGAGAGAATTAGGAAAAAAACATTTAAGATATCTTATTCTGGTAAACACATAGCAAAACAGGTACCAAAATATTCAAAGCTTTTGGAAAACAAGCATATAATAAAGTCTTTAAAATATTCATGTTATTTAAACCAGTTGCTCAAGTTTTTAAATCTATGCTAAAAACATGATCTTAACTATGAAAATACTTTTAAGTACATAATTTTAAAATGCTTATAAAGCAGGTGTTAATGAGAAGAGTAGCAGTGTAACAGTGTAGGCACTGGGTGTAATCTTATAGGGAACTGTTGAAGAAGTGGAAGATTTCCTAGAATTGCCAGAGGACTGGGAAGCTGGGGGCATTTATCCACTGGCTGAGGCATACCTGAGCAAGGAGGGTAATCGTGAAAATCCTAAGAAGAAAAGCTACTGGGGTGTGGGGTACTGTAAAGCAGCACTACTGCATAGTCAAACAGATTCTTAAAAATTATAATAATTATTATTATATTGGCACTAGCAATCAAGAAAGAGAGAGAAATGCAATTTAAAAATCTAAAATTATATACACTTGCCTATTTGTACACTAGAATGATTCCAAATAGATCAGAGATCCAAATCTGTGAGAAAAAAAAAAACACATAAAAGTACTAAAAGAAATACAAATAATTTGGGGAACACTATTTAAATTATGATGTGAAACCCAGAAAAAGAAACAAATTCAACTACATAAAATTTTTTTCTAAGACTTTACATGGAAAAATACTGTAGGCAAAGTCAAAAACCAAGAGGAAAAGCTGAGAGAAGATAGTTGCAATCTACATTATAACAGGCAAAGAGCTCCTGGGAATTGGAGGGAAAAAGAGAAAGACCAACAATCTGATAGAAAAATAGTAAAATGATATAAGCAGGCAGTACACAAGAAGAAAAAAACTAATGGGTCTTAACCATAAAGAAAGATGTTTATAATAAGAGAAATGCAAATCTAAACAACGCCCCGATACCACTCCTCACCTATCTGATTGGTAAAAATCTGAAAGTTTGGTGATATATTTTGAGGATAAAACTGTTGGGAAATAGGTCCTCTCATCCATTGCTGATTTGAATGCAAAACGGTGATGCAACACCTATAAAGGAAAATTTGGTAATAACTAAAAAAATATGCATTTGTCCTTTGAGCTGAAAAAATTTCTAAAAGGTACATATGCTAAAAATACACTGCCACTATTACTACATGACTAAAGTACTAGGTTATTCATGGTGGCATTATTTGTCATAGAAGATTGGAAATAATCCAAACGTCCATCACTAGAAGGTTGGTTAATAAACTAGCACATCCACACAAAGAAATTCTATGAAGCTCTTTTTTAAAAAATTTAGGAAAAAACTTATGAGTAATATTGAGTGATTGTCAGGATTATATTTTTAAGTGAAGAAAACAAGAAATGTAGAACAACATTTGTAATATGTGTAATGAAGACAGAATGGTATAATAGGAGAATATTTATATACATATTTGCTTGATGTCACCTCTCTCACTCCTAATACTGGTAACTTATCTTTTCTCCTTTTTTCATTGATAAATGCAGCTAGAGGTTTAGCAACATTATTAATCTCAAAGAACAAGCATTTGGTTTCATTGATTTTTATCTATTGCTTTTTCTGTTTTCTATTTTATTAGTTTCTACTTTTATCTTTATTATTTCTTTTCTTATGTTTACTTTGTTTTAATTTTTTCTTTTTTATTTCTTCTCCTTTTTTTTTTTTTTTTAGTTTCTTAAAGTGGAAGCTGAGCTCGTTGGTTTGAGATCTTCCTTGTTTTAATGGCATCCCACAAATTTTGATATGTTGTATTTTCATTTTCATGAAATGAGTGATTTAGCTCATGAACATTTTGGGATATTCAAGGACCCCACTATTATTTATTACCAATTTAATTCCATGCTATCAAGCAATTCTCTAGAATCTCATTTAACTCTCTTTGAGGGAGACAGATTCTGTCTATGGTAAATTCACAATTGCGGTGGTGGAGGGGGCAGGGAAAACTTGGAAGAGTTAATTCCTAAGAGTGGTTGCTCTGTGCTCACTTTTTTTCCAGCACTTTGTCACTTCCACAGGAGTTTTTAGATTACTAATATCAGGAATAAAAGAGTGACATCTCCATAGATATTAAAATATAACAAGAGAATATTTAAAAAAATATTTTGCCAATAGATTTTATGACTTCGGTGAAATGGGCAAATGTCTTGAAAGACAGAAACTACCAAAGCTCACAGCAGAAAAAAACAGATAATGAAATCCTGTCAACACCAGGCAATCTGGGCCATTGCTTCTGATTTAAGTTTCACAGTGGCAATGGGTCAAGTGGTGGTCTTCTTTGCAATTTAGTGTACAGACAAGAGCACAGGTTACATTCTATCCCCGCCACCGCAGTCATCCCCTTTAAGGCCAGTTATCCTAGGTTGTCACAGACACACAGACACACACACACACACACACACACACACACACACACAGATCTTTAACCTTCTCATAGAGGAGAAACATGTGTTTCATGTTTTTATGTTAATTTTTAGACCCATGCTTCTTCCTCTCCCCAGTGTGCCTTTTAGAAGACAAAGCAGTAAAGGAAGACATTGTCATCCAGTAGATGATAATGACTGAAAGTGTGAAGAGATGATGGAGTGAGCCCCACACATATCTGAGGTCAGTTTTCCAAGAAAGAAGAATCACAAAGGCAAAACTCTGAGCAGGAAATTCGTTGGTAACTTGAAAAACAGCAAGGAGGTCACTAGCCTGAAAAAAGAGAAAGAGAAGAGGGCAGAAAGGGACCATCGCGTAGGAGTATTGTACAGGCTTTACATTTTACTCTGAGTCCGATGGGAAGCCATAGTAGGTTATAAGTAAAAAAGTGGCATAATATGTGTGTGTGCGTGCGCGTGTGTGCGTTATGTGCTGTCGAGTCAGGTCCAAGCCCTGGCATCCTATGAACGAGTGATTCCACAACGTCCTGTCTTCAAGAGCCCTGCTCAGCTCTTGTAGACTCCTGCCTAGGGCTGCCTTTTGGGAGTTATCCAGTTCATATTTGGCCTTCCTCTTTTCCTGCTGCCTTCTGTTTTTCCCAGTATTATTGTTTTTTCTCAAGAACCCTGTCTTCTCATGATGTGCGCGAAGTAAGACAGCTTCAATTTTGTCACTTTTGCCTCCAAGGATGTTTCAGGTTTAATTTACTCTAAGACCCAGTTATCCATCTTTTTGGTGGCCCAGGGTATCCATAAAGCTCTCCTCCAACACCATATTTCAAATGAATCCATTTTTTATTAATCCCCCTTTACTGTCCAACTTTCATAACCATGCCTAGTAATTGGGAATTTGAGGGTGTGGGTGATCTTAGCCTTGTTATCTAATGAAGTATCTTTACTGTTGGTAATCTTTCCTAGATATGCCATTGTTGTCCCCCTGAATCTCAACCTTCTCATGAATTTTTGGCTGCAGGCATAATGTACTTAGATGTAAAGAATCACATCAATTAGTATGTTGAGACCAGAGCTGGGTGTGGGGCAAGGGTACTTGAAAGGAGGCCAATTAAGAAGCTATTGAAATAATCCGTGTGTGGTACGATTGGGGCTTGTATTATAGGTATTGAGAAAGAGTTAAATTCTGGCTATGCTTTGAAGATAGAGCCAACAGGCTTTGCTTGTAGAGTAAATGTATGGGTGATATGGAAGAGAAGAACCATATGATTCTAAGGCTTGTGGCTTGAGCCTCAAACTAGAAGAATTGACAAGACGGAGAGAAACACAGGTTTGGAACAGGGCAGAATTCAGTTTGGGGTGTGCAAAGTTTGAGTTCTTTCTGCATTATTAAAATGGAGGTGTGAAGAAGGAAGCTGACACATGAGCCTGAATATTAAGGAAGAAATCCGGGCTGGGGATAGAAAGATATATTGTCAACATCTAGTTGGTATTACTGAACCAAGTCTAGCTGAGATCACATGAAGAGTGAGTTTAGGTTCAGGAAAGGCTGCTCCAAGACACTCCAACATTTAGAGGTTAAAGACTTGCAGAAATTTCAGCAAAGAAGACCCAAGAGATGCAGCCTGAAGGCTGGAAAAAAATCCAAAAGCCAAGTAGAAAATCGTTTCAAGGGAAAGGGAGTGACCACTTTTGTCAGATTCTACTGAAAGAGATCAAGTAGGCTAAAGACTGAGAAATGACAACTGAATTTTGCAGCATGAGTATCACTGGTAACCTTCACTAGAGGTTACCCTGAATCTTTATTTGTTTGCCTAACTCGTTATTTCAAAGGAGTAAAAACCATTTAAAATCTCCAATTTACCATTATATTGATGTCATTTGTCCTTGTGTTTCCAATCACGTTTTTCTTTACATATTTCAATGAAACATCATTTGGCTCATACATTTTCCTAAAGTTTTATCTTCATTGAACTTCCCTCTTAACAAAAATTTTATTTTTCCTGTTTAATGCTTTCCTATTGAATTCTATTTTATCTTATTGTGATCTGTAAATTAACACCTTTCAAAATTAGAACAAAATCAGTTGAAGTCTACAGATTTTGCAACAGAATTGAAAGAAAAATTTAAAGTCCAAAGCAATTGAGTTAGACCTGAAAGGCTATTGTATTGCTTTGCAGCAACTGTTTTCTCCTGGAGGAGGGGCCAGAGACTGAATGTAATTTTTAGATTTCTATTCAAAGCTAATACAATGAACAGCCCCCTTACTGCTAGGATGATCTTTTTTTCACCACGTACTGACCTTGGCCCTCTGTACTCTTTCCCCTACCTCTGCTCTCCATCTGCCATATCTCAGGGATATCTTTCTAAAAGCTAATTACTAATTAAATATCACTTTGGTCCCCTGTTACCTGCAAGAGAGTGTCCAAACCCTTTGGAATAAAGCCCATGAGTATATGTCTCAATCTTCCACAGTTTCCATATCTACACTCTTCCTGCTCACCCTGTCCTCCCTGCAAACCATTTACCATGTGTTGTCATGGGCTGTTTCATTCTTTCCAGAATTGGACATCTCTCTTACTTGAATTGATAAATGCCTACTCCTCTCATAAGACTCTTCTTAAATGATGGTCTCTTTCAGTGTGAAATTTTCCCCAATCAATATTGGTCTCACCCATCCTTTGATCCTCTCAACAATTTGTCATCACATCTATAACAGCCGTAGTCTTTCTTGTTGCACTGCTGTTAGCTGCTTCCTTCTCTGCTAAAGCAACTGGAGGACAGTGACTACACCCAGAGCATCACCTGGTACCCAGTGAGTGCTCAATAAACATTTTCAGGATAAAAAATTAACTGATGAAAATATTAATTAAATTCAATCAAAATAACTATAGTGCATTAATACTTATGTTTTCAAATGTCAGTGAATAGAAAACTGAGCAAGAATGAGAACAAAAGAGACTAAACTTTGAATAGAATCATTCTTGATGGATTCTATAAAAACATAATTTCTCTTCTCTAGCTTATCTGTTAGAATGCTTAAGTAGTTATTTAATGAAAGACGTGCTTTAGTTCACCAAGTACTCTAGACTTTAGTAAGGTAAATTCACCCCTGATGGGATTTAATCTCCTACCAGAACCAATACTCGATGCGTTTTGACCAGAATCTGCTTCAGACAATCGTATACAAAACTGTTTAAAGAAATCATCTTGAAATTTTCATAAATAAGCAGGTAAAAAAAGGAAGTATTTGAAGATATTTTATTTCTATGATAAGGAAATCTCACATAAAAGTCTTCATCATTTTATTAATTCATAAAAAGTACTGAAATCATTTAGAATTAAAGAGAAAAGTTCACACCAAACCCTAAAGTCGTATTTTATCTTCTCTTCACCCTGTAATATGAAGAAAAATATATTAAGTACTAATTAACTTAATTAAATAGATTGAATTGAATAAATAAATTAAGCAACTACTAATTAAGTACTAGGTGCAGAAGATAACTGGTTTATTATTTTACGTCAGAGGAATATTAGATAAAAAGGGAGCTCTTCTTATGGCTTTCTCTGAAATCTTTGAGTTAATCTCAAAGAATTTTGAGTTAGTTGAATCACTAATTTAACATTGTGGCCTTAATTTTATTTCAGTGTTTTTAAAATAAAGTTTTTTACTGAGTTGTACTTCTCTTTTAAGAGAAGCATTTAATGGTACTTCTTGGGATGCATTTTACTGTAGATTGATATTTGGGAGAAAATCAACATTATTTAACCTTGTCTGAATTTTATATTACCTGAAGGAATTTAAACTCCCAAAGCAGCACGAGTTTTTGAAATTAGTTTTGGACCCTACAAATTAAGAATAAATAAGAATCATCAGATAAAGAAATGGATGACTGTGCCAGTTAATTTTCTACTATCCAAGGGCGAATTCACATATTTATAATTAAACCGAGTTAAAAATAAAGATACACATTTCTGATGCCAACAAGCTGGGATGGTGGAAGCCAGAGAGAGAAAAAAACCCACTTATCAATAGTAGATTTTGTTTTTTCACACCAATCTCTAAAACAGAGCCACAGACTAATAAGTGCACACATTCAAGCACACTTAAGTATATTCTCTATTGGAAAACTAAACATTTCTAAATATTACATAACTTTGTAATTTATATAAAAATATCTAAACCTTTGCATTATGAAATAGATAAAATTGGCAAAAAGGCAGTTATAGAATATATTTTAAAAATATAGTGATGCTATATTTAAGTATGTCTAGTAATACAAACTAAAGACTTACAAAATGTAGTTGATTACAAATTCAGCTGAAATTATTAAGTAATTACATTAAGATAATTCCTAATTTCTACTCTATAGATATTCAAAGGCGTGCTTCCAAATGAGTTCAGATATATTTTCTATAAATATTTCCCCAGTATCCTGTTTGCACAATTCATTTGCTAATAAATTCTTTCAATCCATTTAGCTTAACTGATAAATTTTAGGTCAGAAACAGTCCAAATTATCACCAATTAATTATATACTCACTTTATTGTTTTTTCTACTAAGAAATAAATAAAAATTACTCATTCTATTAATATTTTTAAAAATTTTACTTCTTTCTACTATTTGGCGAGAAAACTGTTTCTATTTCTAAATCAAATTTAAATCTCTCTGGCATTATTGTAAAGTTATAGATTAATGGGGTGTTGTTTTCATTATTCATTGAAGAAAATTTTATACCAAGTATTTTGAGTCTGAAAATGAGCTGCACATACCTCTTCTGCAAAGCAGACTTCCTGTTCTTGACCTTGGCAGCACTTTTCCAGTAGGCCAGAGAAATCTGCAATGACAGCCTCAAGTTGTTCCTCTGTTATTTGTGGCTTTTGCTTCACAAGGTTAATGAGAAACCTATGATTTAAAACAAAACAAAACACAAGGGAAGTCTGTTATGCAATGATATTTTTCTAAAGCCTTCCCAGTAGAGAGTTTTCAGAGTCTTAGCAACCCTCACCATAAACCTTCTTTCCATCAACCCATAATCAGACTTAGCTCATATACCTTGCCTAATATTTTCATCAGAAAGACAGGCTAGAAACATGCCAAGTGTTCCACTGGTCTGCATTTGTGCAGATTATAGAGAAAATGCTATTTCTTAGTTCCACTGTACTTAAACGTAGTGAAATGCAGTCTTTTTCTTACTTATCTAGGATATCCTTTCCAATTCTCTCTAAATTGTCTTATCCATACTCAGAGGCCCAGATTTCCCAACACCTGCCATCCATAATTATGATGCCGCTACCTGAGCACTGGCAATACTAATTGTCTGCTCTATTCATTTAGCAGTATTTTCATGTTGGAATTAACATTGAATGGAACAATAAGAAAGTCTTGCCAGAGGAGGTAGCATTCTTACTGTACCTTGAAACATGTCCCAGATTTTAACAGAGGAAAAAGGGAAGAACACATTTTCCAAAATGAAGGAAGACTGTTCCCCAAAGCAAGAGAGTATAAAAATGCATGGGAATTTGGGTACCATAAGTTTCACTGACTTACATTCCCACCACCATTACAGAATGCCTACCACAATCAACTGAAATGCGGATTCCATTTCTTAACACCCACACTTCAAGGTCAAATCAAACATTATGGTATTCTCTTCAAAGACTAAATAATGTGAAAAATGATTCAGTAGTGTTTTGGAATGAAAGTACTCAGACTTACTGCAGAGATATATCCTAATTTCTTAAAATAGATGCTCATTTTCCTCAATCTCAAAATAACATTCCCACAATAGTTACAACGGAGACTGTTACAAACAGAAAATGGCCTGCCATACTAAATTTTTCCAGACCTACACTTTAGTGAAAGCTGTGAAGGCACTGAGAGAAAATCATCTCGAGAGCTACTTTACGTGCTTAGGAGTAATAATGTTCTCCTGCTGAGCCCAAGAGTGTTGGGCGTGTGCACATAAATACCAACTGCTCTTTGGTGTTGTCACTCTTCTCCACGCTAGTAAATAACAGTTTCTTACTGTTGCTTCATTGTTTGCAGGGCTACACCCTGAGCTTGGCACAGATCCTTATGGAAGATGAACTTGTCATCAGAGAATGGTGGAGGGACATAGGTTTCATCCACCACCAAGCTGCTGAAGCATGGCCTCCTGTGAGCATATGAAGACGTGCAGCACTGGCCAACAGAGGGGTTTATAGGAGTCTCTCCATGCCTGATGCATAACTGTCCAATAATAAGGTCAGCCTAGTTAGGAGAATGAGGGAAAAAAACAGCAAGGGGATTGAGATTAGTCATAAAATTGATTCTGGTTTCCAGAAAATTGTTACAATAATTTTTAATGTATGGTAATTTTTAATTAATATTACAAGAAAATTTTCTGTCTTTTTAGGATCATGTGTTGCTACATTATAGATTCTCGTTTACCCATTTGTTTGGGATGAACCTCAGCATTCAGTGACAGGTGTTCTGTAGGTGAAGCTGAAGACAGTCCCTTCAGCGCTTTGTGACAGCTATTCAAAGCATTCTTCCAAAGGGGGGGGGAAAGTCTCTGCATTGGCCTAGGAAATCAATACATGGCTTACGTTTTCCCTGTTTATCTGGTTGATTTTTCTATTTTACTTTTGGGATCCAGAGAATCACTTTTTGAAGATAAGAATAGCACAAATGTAGTCATTCCTAATTGAAAAGAAATAGGGAGTGCGTGTGTCTTTAAGGTTTTCCTAATGTAGAACCCTCCTATCTTCCACACTTTGGAGATGTTTCTTAAGTACCTACTAATGACTTGTGATAAGAGCCAACACATTTAGCGTGCCCACTATGTATTAGGCTAGTCCTAGTGAGTTGGGCACATCACCTTGTCACAGCCAGCTTATGGGGTGGCACAATTTTTGGTCTCAAATGTCAGATGAAAAAGCTCAAGTTCAGTGAGACAACTAGCTTCCCCCATGACGAGGTGAATGAGTATTGAAAGTGGGAAGGGAGCGCACACGGACTCCTCCCAGCATGTAGAATTCGATAAATGACAAAGATAATGCTTAATCTCAGGAAATTCTCCTTTTCCTTCGGATCTTTGGTGAAAAGTGTCAAGACACAAAGACTGACTAGCAAATCATTCCCCAAGAAAAGGGAAAATTTTGTACACAATTTTGGTCACAATTGTGACTTGAAGGGGAAACAAATAATGAAAAGAAAAAAAAAACAACCTGTAATCATACATAGGACACTAGTGACATTTATCATTTTACTATTGAGAACATGGGACTTAGCCTGTTTTGCATCCTATACCCCATTGAAAGGAACAGATAATTCCTAGGATCATAAGAAGATTATATTACAAAGGATAAAAATGTAAGTATGGCTAAAATAAAATGACTAATTTTAATCCTGCAAAGATGAAGCTTATATTTTCTTTTAAACATTAAAGTAAGTATTTTGTGTACAAGAAAAGGAAATCATGAATTGAATGATGTGTTGGTTCTCTCCTCCCTTTACATAAAGCTTGCTCAGGCATTTTTGAATAAACTATTTGCACTTCAACCAGCCATTCTAGAAGGGCAGGAAGCCCGGCCACGGGCTAACTATTCAGAGCTGGGTTTTCACACCCCCTCCAACTGTGACTGACCAAATAAGTCTAATAAGTCACCTCAAAAATGGTTTTTGCCATTCTCCCTCAGTGGGAATGATGAAGCCATTTCAAACAGCGCAGAAACAAGACGGGACTAGACAAGACACTCACCGCGCCCTCGCCACAGGCCAATTGTTTCTCGTCGCTGAGCTGGCAGCAAGCGGCAGCTGCGATGGCCATTTTCCTGGTGTAGGCCAGCAGCTCGGGCGGGCTCAGCTGCGGGGCTTTCTTTGTGTAAGCAACCAGAAACCTGAAAGGCATTTTTCACCAAATCCTGCTGAGTCATTCACAAGTTTTTGGACTCACTTGGTCTCAAAGACCCTCTTTTGTATCAGGAGACGTGAACTCATTTTATCATCCACATGGTATTAAGACCAACTTTTGAGATGCGATTACCCTAAAAACCACTCTTTATAGTCCCCTAATACCAACATGTCACAATGGGAAACAAACTCTGGGCAGAAGGTTGATTCCTATTCCCAACGTCAGAAGCTTCATTGATTTTAACTTTGATCTTTTGCTGTTTTCACTAGGATAGACTATGACGGAATGGATATGTTTCCTGCAAAAATCTGCAAGATTTGGGGAACCCTAAGCCAGTGCCACAGATCAGATTTCACAGGCCATTCTTGGTGCTCCCTAAACTAGGGGAAGGGGAGGCTGCCTTCTCAGGGAAAATTGGGCGCTACATTACACCAACTGCCAATCCGAAAGAGGAGCTGAAGTTAGAGTGGCCATGGGTGACTGATGCAGCTGTATATTCGCCTCACCAGTTCATAATTTTAAGTGACTAAAAATACTGCTTAATAAAACATACGCATTTTGTAAGTAATATTCTCCTAGCTTCTGGAAGAGACCGCAGCTTCGCTTTGCCAATGCTTGGCTCTCCTGGATATATTTCTCCAATTCTTCTTCCTGACAATACAAACATTATTACAGACATTTTTTTTTCTCTTCTTAGACACATAGCTTTGTATGTAAAAATTGCCCAATAATATTTTATTCTAGGGTGATACCAATCTTAGAGAAAGCAATTTTAGAAGAATTTTTTAAATATTAAAGATGGCAAAGTTTGAATTGTGAGAATTAAAGCAAATGGATTCTAAGAAGATTAAGTTTAAAACTTTGTGAATAACTAAGCTATTTGATGACAGAATTCAGTCTTTGGATTAAAGACTACAGTTCTTTCTATATAAATTCTTGCCTTTCTTAAACTGTTAAAAAAAATGAGTATTATTTTTATTTTGTGTGTCAAAGGACTTTAGAGTGTCATTTTTATTTCCAAAGTAAGCCACTAATTATTGACAATTAAGTTAATAACTACTTAATAGCTAGAAGCTAGTAAACAGATATAACAAGCTAACTATTGGTTACTAACTAGATAATTTCAAGCTAACAGCATATTTTAATGGATGACATCAATCCAGTAGTTCACATTCCGCTTAAAAAACCAAAGCAATTTACCCCTTTATCCTGGCATTCAAGTGTGTTTTGAGACTGGGAACATTTTTCCAATAACTCCTGATATCCTTTAGCAACTCTTAGAATTACTGGGACAGCAAACTTAGTATGTCTTCTTGAATATTCATAAGTAAATCTGAAATATGTGCGAAAAAAATCATGTTATTAGAATTAAGAGAAAAACTCATCCTTTGTTATATGGCAAGCAGAAGTTAAAATCCAAATAAAAACCCTGGAAATCAAATGTGATTTAAACTATATACATGACAAAACTATTAGTACAAACTATAATCCCTCAAATTGTTTTAAAATGGTGTGTCTTGTCTTCTCTTGCATCTTCATTTTGGTTTTTTAATTGTGGATTTTACATTCATTTATTCAACAAATAATTTTCCACTGCTGGCTCTATGCAAGCATTCTTTAAGCAGCAAATTTTCAGTAACGTATATGAGATAAACTGCCTGACCCCTCCAAAGCATACATTATAGCCCTGGCCAGAGCAGTTCAGTTGGCTGGAGCATCGTCCCATAAACTGAACGGTAGTGGGTTTCATTCCTGCTCCCGGCATGTGCCCGGGTTGCACATGCGGAGGGGCCCATGAAAGAGGCAACCTATCGATGTTTCTTGCTGACATTGATGTTTCTCTCCCTCTCTCCCCCTCTCTCTCCCTCCCTTCCCTTCTCTCTAAAATCCATAAGCACGTCCTCAGGTGAGGATCTTTTTTAAAAAGCATACACGATAGGGAGGCAGAAACAAATAAATAAGAAGTAGGTGATCTAATTTTCAGTAGTGATAAATAAATGAAGACAACGAAAGTTAGAAGAGAGAGAAAGCGGTGACACCTAAGTTAGCGTGTGGTCAGGAAAATGCCGTTTGGTTGTCTCCTTTGGACCACAAACCCTAGGTGAAGGTGCCACACAAGTATCTGGAGGAAGATCATCCTCAGCTGAGAAAATTTCTACTGCAAAGAGCCTTTCCCGTTGAAGAACTGCTTCTATTCCGTAAACAATAAGCTGTGGATGTATATGGATGTATAAATTTAAAGATAATTCTTGAATTTACTAATTATATTCCCAGGTTATAGAAAGACGCTATGTTAGTTCTGCCAGCAATAAATTTTCAATATGGGTTCTTAAATCGTGACTTGGTTCTCATTTGCATAATTTTATTTAGCTGTGCAAATGATGTGTGGATGTCTAAATTTAATGTACCAATAAACTAATATCCTCGAGGAATATTAAAGAGAAAATTGGGCCATTATTTTCTTTACTATGTTAGAAGCAGCCTCTTAAATTTAGAAAGACCCTGGGAGAGCATTAAGTATAATGTCCTAAAAGCTGCACAAATCCTTCCTCTAATAGTGTCCACAGATGTCCAGATACACACTATACAATGAAGGTAAACATATTAACTCTTTGCTTCCCTTAAAGGTAAACAGAAGGACAGCATGTCATGTCAATTACATTACAACAAACTACTATACTGTAAATGTCTTTAAATACCTTTTTATTTTCTTACAAAAATAAAACATGAATTCAATGAATAGCAAATAAACTTTTCCAATAAAAGCCCTTTTAACTAGCATTTTCTATTGAATTGTATTGGAGGGGTGGATTTTTAAAACATGCAAAGAGAAAAAGCACATTCTTAATCACAAACCGTTATTATTACAAAAATATTCACATCCTATGTGGAAGTTCAGTAGTGATCTTTACTTGAGCAACCCACACAGGGATGACAGTGCTTCAGATTCCAGAGAAATTCATGCAAAATAAAATATGGCCTAAAAACAAGCCAGTTAATAATAGATTTCATTCCTTATTCCTTAATTATCTGCTAAATATATTTTAGTTCAAGACATTCTAGCATTCTTCTCACATATGGAGCTCAAAAACCATAGCCTTCCCTCCCCATTTCAACCACACAAAGCTGTGAACCACGTAACTTTACTTGTGTGAACGTACATTCACAGAGTGTGTTTACCTTGCCATAAAGAGATCTTTTTCCTTTGAAGAAAACTGGTTGAAATCTCTCTCTCCTAAAAACCTGTTCAGAGTTGGAGATAAGCCTTCAGGTTTGTCGTCATTTTCTGCATGAATTATGCATTGGCCAAGTTCAAGTGTGGGTAATTTGCAGCATTCTGCTATTTTGCTTGATAGAGTATCTTGTTGAGAACATATGTAGGACATAATTTTTCCCTGTAGTAGGAAAAATGAACTATAAATTTTTAAGGTTTATTCTAAATGTAGGATCTCAGGACCAGTTTTAGGAAGGAAAGAAGGAAAAGAGGAAGGGATGAAAAGGGAAAAAGGAAGGATAAAATAGCAAGGAAAGAAGAAGAAAGATGACATTTTATTGTGTCACCTATTTTAGTGCTTTCTCCAATTTGCCTTTCTTCACTCCTCTCCACCTACCCCTGTCAGGTCAATTTTCTTTTGATAGATGTCAGCTAAAACCTACTCATTTATTTTAATAGGAAGCTTTTAAAAACAAAAGATAAATGTACTCCTAAAACCAAATTACATGCACATTTATGCATATCTTTCTATTAATATTGAAATTTGCTACTAGACATTGCTGTTGATGTCGTAACATGGAGAGCAAACTGCTCTGCCTTTAAGTAAACAATCTGCAGTGACTGATTATGACCTCCAGAGGGCAGTCTATAGATAATAAAATGACCGTGCAGGTAAGTGGCCAGAAAGAAACCGGATTTACAGTCCAGTGAAAGGACTGAATATTTGTGTGTTCTCAGCATAGACAATTAGAACTCATTCATTTATTAAAATGAAACTTACATACCATAAGGAATTAATGTTTCCACTTTAAAAGAAAAAGTGATTATGAGCTCCAAAAATTGAAAAACTAATTTTTTAAAAATAACTATACAAATTAATAAAATTATCAATTGAAACTGAGAAAACTGACCTCGAAGAGAAACAAAATAGTGTTTACCACTGTCTCTTATATGCAGGTAAGTGCTTCTAAAAGAAAAATAAATGAAATAAGAAACTGTCTTTGTGGCAGCTTCCTGAGTTCATCTTTTCCAGCTCCTTACAGCAGGATCACTGCCGGGGCTCAAAGACTGTCACCTTCAGCTCTTCCTGCAACCTTGACTTCTTGCTGACTTCTAAGACTATCTCATCCAAATTGCCACTGAAACGAACATTTTATCCTCACTTTCAACCTTCTGGAAGCCATGTTTAACCGTCCTTGGAGAAGGTGTATTGTATAGACCAGAGAGGGAGTAATTTGGAGATAGACAAACCTCTCGTACAATATCTAGAAGTATAGGGTTGGCCAAAACAGACCAAGATCACACTGTCTAAGTTGTGATTCTATTATTTGGGTGGTTTGGCTTTGGTTTTTAATTCTCCTAGAACCCTTTCTTTGCACCACCTCTCTTTGGGATGGCTAGCTTTATCTTGTAGAATAGTTTGTGTGTTATTTTTGTTGTGTCTTGAATCACTTTGTTGTACTCATATGCTAGCTATATGAATATATAATCAAGTGCCTGTTGGGTGCCAGACATGGTGCTGGTAGCCTATAGCGATAACAATAAATAAAAGACAGTCCCTCACCCCAAGGAGGCCACCAGTCTTATCTCTCCTATCAGCCTATAAATGCCTTAAGGTCAGCTTGTGCCTTAATAACAAATGCCCCTCACAGTGGCTACTGCATAAGAATTATTTAATATGTATTTGTCAAATAAAAGAACAAATAGATAAAAAAAACTAAGACATTAAAAGTGAAGAGTCTGCCCCCCAAATTCCAATGTGAAGGCCTTCTGAGAGGCTACCACCTCCTTTAGAAGTAAACATGGATGGGTGCTTGTCTCACAAGAGGAGAGCATCCCTTAAGTGAAAAGCAGGATCGACAAAAGAGATTTTTTCATGAGCATGAAGTCTGTAACTTCACTGAGTCAACTAGTTAGCATAATCCATGACCAACTCAAGCCAAAAAGGCTTCTCCCATTTAGCATGAGAGCAAAAGAAAGAAAAGGGAGCAGAAATATCTCTTTTTCAGGAAGCAAGACTCTTCACCCCATCCTGCAGACACTCCAGCACATCTCCTCGGCAACATTCCTCGTGTGTGTGAGCCACATCCAGGACCAGTTTCTGAATTTCAGTGAAATTAGCTTTGGGAAACTTTTGACTCAGTTTTGTAATGGTTCTAGAGGGGGAAAGAAAAGAATTAGAAATTAGTCTTGGTCATCTATCAAAATTAAATAACATTGCAGAGTAGTAATATAGTTGCAGCTTCAAAGACAAAGACCTGAAATGTTCTTGTTAAGTAGAAAGGAAAAATGTTGTGAGTCTTGTAGATTACAGTTCAGTCTCTCAAGGCAATGGCTCTGTAAATTATGACCTGGCCCCACAAACGGTTTGGAAGTGATTTCTCTTTACCTAAACCCCTTCCTGTGACTTGTGATGAAAGCACTTTTTGCTGTTCACCCCTGATGCTGAGCACTTACGATCAGAGTAGTGAGTGGGGTGAAAAAAATTAAATAGGATAAACAGTTAAGAAATGGAAAATTAAATGATAATCATTTTTTACTTGGGAGGAAAAAAAAATACTTCTGAGAATACAGGGAGGGGTTCTTTAACTTTCTAATAGAGTGAGAGGCTAAAAGGTAAGTCTGACCTTTTCCAAGAAGAAATTTCAGTCTATCTTGACCTAACGCCGTGGCTAAAAAATTTTAATCTAGGTTTCTACTGTGTCATTTGACAAGCAAATAAGCAAAGAAATAAAATATGAATGCATATAACTAATACTCTTCGATTAGCAGCTCAGGCATTTTGCTATACTAGAAATATTTCATCCTAAAATTTGAAGAGCATTTTAACCAATTATATATTTTAAAATCGTCTAGTGGTCACATTAAAAAGTAAAATAAAACAAGTTAAATTAACTTTAATAGTACCTTTAACACCACATATCAAAAATATAATTTAAAAAATATCATTTTAACACAGAAAACAGACTGACAGTTGCCAGATGGGAGGGAGATTGGGGGAGCTGGGTGAAAAAGGTAAAAGAATTAAGAAGTTCAAATTGGTAGTTACAAAATAGTCACAGGGATGTGAAGTACAGCGCAGGGATTATGGTAAATAATATGGTAGTAACTATGTATGGTGCCAGGCAGGTACTTGAAATATCTGGGGAATCACTTTGTAAAGTATGTAATTTACTAACGACTGTGCTGTACACCTGAAACTAATACAAAGTATTGAATGCAAATGATGATTGAAAAACAAAATTTTAAAAATATATATCATTTTAATATGTAATCAACATAAAAATCTATTAATGGGATATTGTGCACTCTCTCCTTCATAGTAAGTCTTGGAAACTGGGTGCCTGTTTTACACTTAGAGTGCAGCCCCCCATTTACACCTGAGGCCTTTCAAATACGCAGGAGCTACGTGTGGCTGCCATATTGAATAGCACACCTAAACTGTTGACACTCCAGATTTTATATATGACTTCAATGTCTCATTGTCAGGATATAAACAATTAGAGATCACTGACATAGTAGACAAAGAGGTATAATGAAAATAAACCATGACAAAGACCTAGAAAAACTGGCTTCTGAAGTCCAGTATTGTGGTCTTGGGTAAAGTACTTTCATTTCTCTGGCCTTCAGGTTATTCAGGCATGAAAATGAAGAAGTTGGGCTAGATGATTTAACTGGTTTTATATTATATTCCTTTTTATTACAACAACATAGAATATGAGCTAGATGTAGTATGAATGGATAGTACATAGATAGATAGATGATAGATAGAGAGATAGAGAGATAGATAGATAGATAGATGGATAGATAGATAGATGATAGATAGATAGATAGATAGATAGATAGATTGATAGATAGATAAGGTAGATTGATAGAAAAAGACAATCAAGAAAAAAGAGAGAAGGCAAATATACTAAGTGTAAGAGCTAATACAGTCAACTGAAAAATTCCAAACTTGCCTTTGAGCTTTTTAGCAGCTGGGACAAGAAAACAATCCTCAGCGAATTACAATGCTTTCGTCAACTAGAAGAATGCATCCTAGTTCTTCAGACATGACCGTTTTTTTATCTCCTGACACTAAATTCTAATATTATTGACTTAGGCAAATATTTTCAGAGGAAGGAACAATTGACGTAATGGAATTTATAGCAGGCCGGGAAGCAGAATTAATATTAAAAATTGTTCTTAAGCCAGAACTATTAAATGACACATCAGTGAAGACTAATCTATTTTGAAGAGAATCTAGGAAAACATAGGTTAATATTATGAGGTATAATTTGATTGCAGGCCAGGAACTTAAGACTATCTAAACTAGATCAACAGTATAAATCTCAGAAGTTTTCTCTAAGTATTTTCTCAGTAGGTTAATAAATGCGAAACAGCAGATTGATCTGAAACTTCCTTCCAATCCTAACATTTCATAATTCTTAATCACATTAGCTCTCATCAAAGGAAACTTTATTTTCTACACCAATGACAAAGAAAAAATGAACTTAGATTGTAAAATGTTAGCTCTGCAGACCTTACCTTCTTCCCCAAACAGAACTTAAACTTACATGGCTCTGAAAGTTCGGGGTCCAAAATTTCTCATTACTGAACATACGTGTTGATTTAACAAGCTGCTTTCTCTTAATTCTTTTGTAATTGATGCTGCCTACAATTTGAAGAAACAAGGCATCAAGAAAACATGGATTTTGTTTTATAGGCTCTAATAACTACAAAAACAACAAATGTAAGTAAAATGTGGAATTTTTACTAAAAATAAAGTTTTACTAAAAATTATAAATGCAATACATTTTTGTAGAACTGTAGTCATATAGTCACCATTTTAAGTTGGTTTATATGCATCTATGCCAGATAGGTTTTTTTAAATACCTTAAAATAAAAACCTTATAACTTTTATATTTGGGATAATAAATATATAACTGAAAGGCATATTGAAGACTGATAATTTATTAAATGCCTGCTCAGTCAAAAAAAGATTGTATCACAGCCTGACATTCTGGGAATAGTAATAATTTTTTGAAAATTTTTGTTGTAGAGGCTCTGGTGGCAAGCAATTAATCGTGGATATTATTCTAGCTCTTTGAATCTAAGAAAGCTATTCACTTCTCTAAGCCTAAGTTCTCTTGACTGTTAAGTGACAATTATATAGTAGACCCTTGAATAAGATGAGTTGGAACTATGCAGGTCCACTTATATGCAGATTTTGTCAATAAATATCTGTGCTATTTTTGATCTGTGGTTGGGAGTCTGCGGATGTGGAGGGCTAATTGTATGCATTGATTTATGTCATTTTATATAAGGAACCTGAGCATTTGAGTACTTTGGTATCCTGAGTGGGGTGGGGGTTCCTGGAGCCAGCCTATCCTCCTGGATACCAAGGGCAGTTAAATTTGGGGGGAGTCAAAAGTTATATGCACATTTTGAAGTCATGGGAGTTGACATTGTTCAAGGGTCAAATGTACTTACACCTCAAATTTGTTCTGAGAATTAAAAGAAATAATGAACATAAAGCATTTATTATAGTTTTCTTTTCACTGTGTCCTCTCTTCTTCTGCTCCTCCTGTTCTTCTCCAACTCCATCTCCTTTCACCTCTTACTCCTCTCTGTCATTTATCACCTCTACATTTGTCTTTCCCTATTCCCACTAGACTTACTTCCTCAATAATAAAATAATTTGGGCTGAATGAATAAATGCATGAAAAATATAGCAAATCCAGGTTGTTTAGCCCAAAGAGTACTGAATACTGAATACTGAATACTGAATACTGAATACTGAAACATGTTCTATTCTGGAAGTGATGTTTCGCACACAAAGCACTTTTCCGTTCTTAACTTTGTTTTGCTTTAATGAGCCATAGCCAGCTGCAAGCATTGGTTCAGATGTTCACCTTCGTTTGGAAGCATTCAACCGCATTTTCAGCTTTGCAGCAGAGCGGGATTACTTTGTCATAGTGCGCAGCCAAAGAAAGAAGTATAGGCGCATACAGAAAGGGATGCCTCCTTGCTATCTCATAGATGTATCTGTGAAAGGAAATAGAACTGATAAGGTTTGCAAGCACATAAAATAAGACTACTACTGCTTGGAACTGGACTCTGGAATGTGTTTAAAGAAGCATAAAACCATCATGCTTTTCCCACGTGCTATAAAAAAGAATTTTCCTCACTAAAAATCCCCAGGGGAAAGGAATCTGACAACTGATACCATACTCTAAATCGAGAACAAAATAGGCAGAGATGCTGACTATGGTTCTTATTAAGGTGTCCTTTCAGTAACCCTACTCAGATATGCTTCAAGGGTCAACAATTCCAGACTGCCACTAAGTAAAACAGAATGGTAGATTTTTTTTTCCCCCGCATCAGCGCAGAATGGAATTATCCATCTGGGCAGTATCCAGAGCAGGGATATTCTAAGGGCGGGTTCCCAGGTCTTCTGGTTAGACAGCAACATAGGAGACACAAGTAATTAAGAGTTTGATACAGGTTTTCTCAACAGAGAACCTGGGTCCAAACCCCAACTTGCGGGTGCACTAACAGTGTGCCCTCACCCACTTGTTCTAACCTTCTAAACTTCAATCTCGTCACCTGCCAAAATACAAAGAAAAAGAAGAAGGAAGAGGAAGAGGACAAGGAGACCTCACATGTTGTTGTGAGCCTTCATCTGATCATATGCGCCAAGCCCAAATGTTCTTAGACCGTGCGAAGTGCATAATACATGGTAGGCATGTTTGTGTACCTTAAACATTCCTGGATCACTAACACTTTTTTATTTCCAGGGAATTTGTTCAACACAAAACACCAAATATTTGGCTCCAGAGAGAGTCATTTTGCAAGGCACTAACATATCCTTGGGCAAACTGAAATTGAGAGGTTAGAAGGGACAAGCCAAGATACATGGCAAGAGGTTAAAGGAACACTGGCGGTCCTGGTATGTGGTCTCTCCTGCACCTCTCAGCGTGGTGCTGAAACAAAGGCACACTGAAAGTTGTTCACCAAATTTTCTAGTGCAGGACTTCAGGAGATCAAATACCGAATGTTATTTCTACGTCTCCGTGTTTTAGAGTACACCTGTAATTTGCAGAACTGCTAGATTCTGCTTGGTACTGCTGCCTTTCTGGGGTTTTAATCTAACTTCTAACGAACTTGGATCCTTACCTGTTCATGAACGCCTCCCTGTTTTCTTCATATTCTTTGCAGCTTGAGACAGGCTCTGGAAGCTGGAAAGGTGGGATGGATGCCGGGGAGGCCTTTTTGTGTGCTAGGAAACAGCTGTGTCTTTCCCCTTCGACTCGGCTGCAGCAGTCTGAAAGCCCATGCTTTTCAGAAATTTCCTTCTCATGGCAGATTTCTTCCAGAAAGGCAAATAGCTATCAGAAAGATTTTGTTTTTAATGAAAGACAACTAACTTTTCTTTAAAAAAAAAATCTGTAAAACACATTAAAACTTTTCTAATATCCAAAATCAGGACTATGGATTAAGAGAATAATTCCCCATACAAATTCCAACATAATTTAGTTTTAGCCAGATAAAATAGCTCTTTTCGATGCCTTTTGGTTTCCAATCTTAAGTAATACACATGATTATTAAACAAAAGTTTTACTTTAAAAGGAAAAATAGCCATGCAGTATTTTGTTTCCTCCCCCCAAGAAATACGAACTATTTTATTGTTTCCCTTTTATGTGATCAGCATTAGGCCCCATGATATGTGTGAGTTCTCCTCTTTCATTATAAGCCACTTTGCAGACAAAGATATTCATTCTCATCATGGGATTTTTATGATGAGACATTGATCTAAATTGGATATTATTTAGCTAAAATGTTTAAAAATGTACATTTTAAATGTTTGAAACCTTTTTTTGTTGCCTAAATTTTACCAAGGTCATGACGACACCAATATTCTGAAGAATGACTGTGAGGGATGCTGTGTTTTATTCATCTCGGAGAACTTTTAATTTAGCTTTCATTACTCCTAATATATAGAGAATCTCGGATATTTCAAGTAAGACTTCCAGTTCCTAATCTACATAAAAATCACATCTTTAAGTTGATAAAGATAAATCGCCAACCTAAAATTACCAGAATTTCTCCTCCGAGGCAAAGTTGCAATATGGAATGTATATTGTTTAATTTATACACATCTTTAGAAGATTATCAGGGTAAGCCAAAAATAGAGATGCAGAAACAGGGATTTTTATCAAATCATCAAATTTGTCTTTGGAAACTACTTAAAAAGGGCATCTCCTCTACAATATTCCACACACATTACCTTTGGCTACTTCATCAACCCATCACAACAAAGGATTCTCTGGGCATTTTGTTTCATCATTGGGTACCTCTAATTATTATAAAGTTAATTTCTTCATTGAGATAAAGTAACAATAACTATTATTTATTGATCTTCTACATTAGGATATCCTTATACTAAAATAAGTATTTACTGTTTATCGGAAATTCAAATTTAAGTGAGTTTCATACTTTGTTATTGATTGTTTGCTAAATCTGCAACCTTATGTGCTCGACACTTCCCATTCACTCTAGTGTAGGCTGTAGTTTGATGAGGTTTCCAAGGGTGTTAGTTCTGGAGCCGCATGGCCTAGGTTAAATCCTGGTTGGGTCTGGGATCCCTTAAGCAAGTTACTTAACCTCTTTGACTCAACTTCCTCAACCAAAAGAAGTGCATCTATTTTTTGGACTTTCATAGGGATTTAATAAGTTTGTATTTGTAAGGAAAGCTGATATTCTGCCCATAAGCCCCAGCCAGGGTCTCCTGGCTCACTGGATATCCATTATGATTCATCGGTGTCATCTGTGCTCTATGTCGTAAAGTACTGTGATCATCAATATGCATGTAACACTCCCTAGAATAATGACATGCTTGTCACTATGTGCTTAATTAAAAATCAATTCCTGTTACCATCATTATATCATTTTCCATGAAATCCTGAAGTAGAAGCTATTATTGTTCCTTATTTCATAAATGAGGAAATTAAAGCTTAAAGAAGTTAGCAAATATGACTACGGTCACCCAGATGCTCTTATTTCAGAACCTTGGCTCTTAGTCATCATGCTTATGTTGTCTCTTTATAACAGGCACTCATTGTTTTCTCTCCCTCCCTCTTTAGCAATTCAGAAATAATCTAATGCCTCATTCATACAGCACTTCTTTAAATATTTAAACATACTTCTCATGTTTTCCCTGAATCTTCTCTTCTGCATGTTAAATTTTGCTCAAATATCACATTATCATCATCATCATCATCATCATCATCATTATTATTCACTCACCTGGTTCTCTAGACACCTTGCAGTCTGCTCATTGCCAGAGGGTTTCTCAATTACAGTCAATACATCTTTTGCCATTTTGTTTACTTCCTGATAAGTGGCTTCTTGAACAAACTGGGCAAAAAATATGGTAGCTCTGAAATAAAAATATATTATGAATGCTTACGGAGCAGACTTAGGTCAAGCTTGTTTTTCTCAGGTTTAGTTTATATATAAATATATATATTTTTTGTTATGTTGTGACTTATTTAGGGGGTGAGCTTTGCTAAAAAATTCATGGGAAATTAGGTTCTATCCATCCAAAAAAAAAAATCAGTCTTCTTCTTGTCCCCTTTATCCATAAATCTATATATGTCTGTTAAAATCAAAATAAGTGAATTTCCCATAAGAGTGGTTCTCCCTTTTTGCAATGCAATTGCAGTTTAGGGTGTCTATATTCTTTATAGGTATTCTTTTAAATTTAAGCAAAGAATTGGTCATCAGACCTCTGCTTGCGACTACTCTTGGCATGATCAAGATTTGAGCCAAGACTACGGTGCTCTTGGATTGACCTAAAATGTTGCTCTAGCAGGTTTCCCTGTGCAAACAGTAGTAGCAATACTCACTTTTAAATTCCTTCTTAGAAATTTCAGAAGTGTGGAACAGAAAAATAGCATTCAAAAGAACAATACACCCTCTACAAATAACAGAAAATCAAATCTTTTACCTCTTCGTTTTTGTTACTAGGACTCAAACAATATTCAGAATTGAGAATACTGTAATATAATCTTATTGGTATTGGTAAGAATTGCTGAATTCTTTTTGGTTGTTACTGATCAGATACTAACCTTCAGTTTTAAAATCCGATTTGGTTTATCCCATGGAACTGCACGGAATCTAGAGGTTAACAACTAAGGCATAGGCCAACAGCACAACCTCTTCAATATTAACTTGACACTGAATATAAATGACTTTTCTTGACATTGCCCAATTTGTTTTTATAATTTAAAAATTCATAGGGTTACCCAATTCATTTTAATTACTTAACTAAAATTATCATTGCTTTGCAGGTTTAAAGTGGATTTATACAAGCAAAACTTACAGGTCAAATAAATTCACCTCTGCAGAGCACTGGGAAGAATCCAATATGGAAGCTGGAAAGCAAAATAAAGTTCATAAGAAATAGTGTCTTCATTTGCAAATAGGAAAGTAATCATTGTTATATGTAAATGTATTTAAGTTAGAAGTACACAGTTTTAGAAATGAGAAGACACTGGGGATCATCTATCTAAACAGTTTAATTTTGTACTTGAGACAACTAGAAAACTAAGATTTTATATCTTTGAATTTTTTGCTTCTGTCCTGTACAATGATGCTCTAATAGGCTTGGAAGTCAAGTGGTTAAAAGTATTGCTTTTAGTCATTCTTTTGAACATGTTTATACCACAGTTCCCTTCCCCATTTGTATCCCAGTCCCACCATTTCTTCTTTAGATAGTCAAATAATGATCCATTTTTTTCTAAAGTAAAGAATAAAGATGTTACTTTTATTATTTATTTTGCCAGTCTGAGAGTTTTCTGCATGTAATGGAACCAAGATTATGGTCTAATACATATATATATATATATATATATATATATATTAGTAAAGTAAATGTATGTGTCTATTAAATAAGTGCTCTATGAAAAATTAATTCAGCATGAAGAATATATAACATTCATAATGTTAAGCACTGCCATAATTTTGTAAACCTCTTATAAAGCTACAAGTTTATCATGCATTTAAAGATATTCACTAATTAAATAGTTTACCCTGTGTAGAACAGTATGATAAATAAATCAAGATAAATGAATAAATGCAAATTTAAAAATCTTGATATAGAGAAAAGACAAAAAAATAAAACACAACATATCTTACCTATTCCATACGCATTGTTATGCATTGTTCTGGATTCAGTAGTATCTAGTAGGAAAATTAAAAAAATTGATACCACCCACTTCATGATTATTAGTTATTTTGCTGTTGTTGGCAAAGGCCAGGGCAGAATATTGAAAATCATACTGAATTTCTTTTATACCCTTCTCAAGCAATGCCTGTTAACTAGTAATCTGTTATTGGTATATCTGTTGCTTTATTTCCTTAGGTTGAAATGGACAACTTGCCAATAATTAACAGCACAGGAATTATTTGTATTTAATGTTCAAGGACACAGGCCTCTTTGGGTAGAAAGAGAAAAAAAACTTGCAAATGCATTCCATGCTGAAATTATAACAAATATTCTCCTCAAACTACAGAGCATTCGAAGAGATGACTTTCCCTAAATTATACAATAATTAATTCTTTTCAAATAAAAAAGTTAATGAGGCTATAAAGAAAAGAGACCAGTCTTTGTATGAAATTCAACTAAATACATTAATCCATTTAAAAGCATTAACTGAATGCTTATCACATGCCATGCCCTGGACACATGGACCAATTCAGGCTTTTACTGAAGAATCCATTGCTTGGTTATTATATTGTTGTTTAGCTCAAAAATCCTTTTCACCTGATTTGTATGTCCATAAAGTCCATTTTTAAGTATTTAGTATATTGTGTATGGCTTAACACAGAAAACTTAGAGCACAAACCCTGGCAAACCAAGTCCTATAATTGTTTCATTTGTCACAAAATAATTTGACATGTGTGCCAGACTTTGAAGTGGGTCAGCTGAACTGTTCACTTAGCAGCTCAGGGTCATTATGTTAATACTAAATAAAGAGCACTTACACCTGCCACCTGATTCTAGGGATTCACCTCAGAGCTTCCCTATCTGTGAGGGTTCTCCGTCTTGGCTGCACATTAAAATCTCTAGAGGAACTTCTAAAATTTTCAGTGCCTAGACTGCACCCCAAACAAATTAAATCAGAATCATTTGGAGTTCGGACCTATGCATTAGTATTTTCTAAACCTTCACAGGTGATTAACTATTCTATAGTTACTATTTAAAAATCAAATAAGCTATGATAAGAAATAAGTATGATACAGTCATAAGATGAAATAATATGAAACCCTAAAAATAATTTTGTGGAAGAAGGTTTAATGATATGGAAATATGCTCAAGGCTGGACAATTCAATCTCATCATTTCATCAAACCATTAGAGCCATGGCTGGAATGGCTCAGTAGACTGAGCACCTACCTGCAAACCAAAGGGTTGCCGGTTCGATTCCCAGTCAGGACACCTGCCTGGGTTGCAAGCCAGGTCCCCAGCAGGGGGTGTGTGAGAAGCAACCACACATTGAAGTTTCTTTCCCTCTTTCTCTCTCCCTTCCCCTCTCTAAAAATAAATAAATGAAATACTTTTTAAAAAAGATTAGAGGGACATAGGTAAAAAGTTTGGCAATTAATAGGAATTTACAAAATTGTAAATAGTTTAACACTATAGATATAAATGAACAAGTAACTATAAATATGTGCACAGCAAGCTAGAGGTGGGTTGTGAGTCATGAGTCTCATACATTGAGACCCTGATGAGATTAAACGAGGAGTAACTTTACTGCCAGTCCAGTCCTTTTTGGGTCCTTTTCCTCTGATGTTGAACTGGTTTTGTGTCTCCCTTTAATCTCTTTCCATATCCTCCCGTACCAAGCGGACCTCTGCGATTTTCTGCCCTGTGATCAGAAAGGCGGTGCTGTGTCACAGTTAAACACATGGGCTCAGGACCAGGCCTAAATTTTTTCCTCTCCACTTATTTGTCACTTGACTCTGGGTGAGTTATTTAATTTCTCTGGGCTTTATTATCATCATCTATAAAATAAGGTTGGTGATGGACCTCCTCCCTGAGTCAATGAGGGTCAAATAAGCTAATGAGCTTAAGCGGCTCAGAATAGGGCATTGCACAGAGCGGTACTTAGTAGAGGGAATTTTATTTATTCATTCAACAAAAAGATGAAGTCTGCATACCCGGCACTGCAGTTCCATAGGGAGTATCAGCAACAAGAAACGGGCACCGTCCGGCTTTTGCTGCATTTACCATCTCGTAGGAGAGACAGACAGTTCTGCCAGCAACCACAAAATGATGTGATGGAAGCAGCGACAAGAAGGCTGAACAGGGAAACTCCTGACATCTCTGGAGGGGATCAGGTAAACCTTCCTGAAGTAACGTCTTACTGGAGATCAGAAGGAAAACTGGAGGTGAGCCAGACAAAAAGGGAGGAAAGAGCGTCCAGGCAAAAATCATGGCAATGCCCCTGCTGAGGGGGGCGTGGTGTATATAACGAAATGGAAGAAATACATTTTCAGTCAAAGGCTAAGCTTAGAGATGAGGGAACTTACTCCATAAAGGAAATTTTCCGCAAAGTTGGCAGGGGCCACATCTGAAAGATATTTTAAGTCAAGTTTACACTTCATCTTAAGATAATGGGACACCACAAAGGGAACTGATAAAAATTCACATGTGTGCTTTGAAATCACCTCTTTTAGTATAGAGGGGGGACAAGGTTGTGATAAGGAGGTAGGTGAGGAAGTTGTTTGCAACAATATGCTCCAGTAAGTAGCCTGGATGAAAATAGTGCTAATGGGAAATGGGAACTATGGATGAAGTTAAGGGGTAAGAATGAGATAAAATCAAAAGAACTTGCTGAATACGTGTTCAGTTTTGGATATATCGAGCTCAAGACAGAGAGATCAGTTTACTCAAACAGACCTGATTTATGTCTATTGACCTAGTGTAATTGTTAAGCAGAACACCCTGGGGTTCACATGTGGAAGTATCTTTAAGACCTTGAAGTCGAGAAGTTGATGGGCAATTGAACAGAGCTTCTCACCTTCCAGCACAAGATTGAGGCTGTGCTGAATAATCATCTTGTAGAGGGTTGCCGTAGCCATGTGACTGGAGGAGAAAGAGGAATTGTAGAGAAAGGAGGTATCTGGAGGAATACCAGATTTTAAAAGACAGCCATAAAGAAGAGCATTGAACCAGAGTGTGTCTGCTAATTGCAAACAACCCTTGATCTATATGTCATTGCTCAAAGTTTGGCCTAAGTACATAGTTCATGTCAAATTCTTTTCCATTCTGACTCTGTTTACTTTTTCACAAATCTGTGAGACTGCTCAGAAGCACAAAGCACAGTAAACTGGACTTTGGTATCAGACAGATTCTAATCTTGCTGTGTCAATTATTAGTCATATGACAGTAGGCAAATAATTTAATCTTTCCGGTTGTTTCTTTTCTCCTATATACAATGGAAATTATATGCTCCCTTAATTTTTTTTTTTTTTTGGTATAGATGGTATAATCTACTTATATGTCTGATACCTGACAGACATTTGAAAAAGATAACAATCCCATTCATGATCAGCCTTGCTGTTTGTGGTAACCGCTAGGTGTTCTCTTTTTCACAGCAGGTAAGCTGTGCATGCCATTGCTAGAAAATGCCTTGTCTTCAGACAGCAATGGACAGCTTATTCTTTCTGGGATTCATTTCACTTTTTTTTGGTTGATTTGAGTGGCTGGCTGCTTTTCATGGTGC
This sequence comes from Mormoops blainvillei, assembly GCA_004026545.1. NCBI lineage: Eukaryota > Metazoa > Chordata > Mammalia > Chiroptera > Mormoopidae > Mormoops > Mormoops blainvillei. The sequence goes on along the minus strand of PVJD01006100.1, from coordinate 60,500 downwards.
TTCTCATTTAGCCTAATATCACTGTCATTTGCAAACTTACGCAGTTCTTCCTAGATAGGTGACTTCTTAGATTCAAGGATTCATCTTTGGGAGTCCTGTGACTTGTAGCACAATGTCTGACACAAAACAAAACCTTTGTAAGTAGAAAATGAGTAGCCCTGAATCAGACTGTTGTGGTCAGAATCACTGATTGTCCTCATTCACTGATGTTACACAAACACCCTTCTTACCACAGAGCATTACTGAAACCTTTGCATCTGTATTTTCTCTGATGTCCAGGGCCTAGAGGCCTTGGGAGAGATATGAGAAGAGGACGATGCCTGGAGTCTTGGGAGGAACCCGATGAGTCTGATCACAAGTCCTTGAGCTTCAACACCACAGAGTAGATATAATTTACATTCTAGTGGGATGAATGTCCCCAGAGTCCTTGAGCCCAGCAGTGTTCATATCCCTGTAGATTCTCTTATCCTTTTAGATTTGGTACCTTAATCCCCATGCTGATCCCATCTATGGAGAGCAACCAGAATTACCACGACCACCCTCCGCAGGTATCTAAGAATTTAGGTGTTAGGAAGAACTGCTTGCATTTATCCTTCACACCTCTTGCTCTTATTTCTTGATGCTGCTAACATCTATCTTTACCTACGCTTTCTCTTCTCTTATATACATACTCTCTCTTTGTCCTGAACCCTGTGTTGGTTACTACTCAGTCACTTTTTCAAAGAATCCCAACACAAGTTTATATCAAGGAACTTGAAATCAAACCTGAAAAGACCTTTTATCTTGTATCAACATCACCTGACTTCTCTTGTTAAACCCTGACCAACCTCCTTTCTTGACCTCTCCCCCTCCTTCTTTCTTATCTTTTCTCATCTATCCCTTGGCTTCTGCATTCCCTCTTGAGAGCTGTTTTCAGGCAGAGCGAACCAACTGTGTCTTTGTTTAATTTGAGCCTGTCAAAATAATTATCTAGAGGAAGGAGACCATCTTCCATACTTGCTGCCTCGCAAAAGCTGTCTAAGTATTTTGCTTGAGAGAGGGAGGAAGGGGATGGGGGGGAAGAAGGAGAGTGAGAACGAGAGCGAGAGCGAGAGAGAGAAGGAGATGGAGGGGGAGAAAGTTTTTTCCTTCTTCAAAGGAATTTGGCCTTTGTTTTGTTTTGTTGGGGGAGGTGCATATTTTCTTCTTTTCTATACTAGGAACAGAGAGAGAAGTATAACAATTAGGGAAAGCAACAGATCTGCCCGCCAAACTTAAAGGGATAAAAGTGTAGTGAGGTCAGCAAGGTGAAGTAAGACAGCAATACAAGTCAGTCAAGCAGAGAAAGAGCAAAGTAAACTCAAGAGTTAATCAGAAATAAATTCACACGCAAAGACGCTGTGGCTCAGAAACAGCATTGCTTCTTACATGTGCTGACTGACCCCGCGAGGCTAAGCACGGGTCCTTAAAATGACTCCACTGGTCCACAGATTAAATCGGTTAAAAACTGCTTGAGGGAAATAATCCTATTTTGGAAGTGTTTCCTAAAATCCAGAACAATAACTGGAATAGAGAAAGCACTTTCGAAATACTTTTTACAGTGACGTATACTTTGTATTATGAAGAAATAGTATGACCCCTCTCTCCCCAGCTTCTACAGGAATGACAGAGTATGACAAGTAGCAAAGGTGGTCTCTGGTCTTGTGCCATCTTCCACATAATTACTAGATAGCCCCTTTCCTCGGCAAGGTTGCAAGATGGCTGATTATCATAAGAGATTCAGAAAAATACCCTGAATGGGCCAGAGGTTTCACACACTATTATGAACTAAATGTTTGTGTCCTCCCAAAATGCATATGCTGAAGCCCTAATCCCAAAATGTAAACCCTGCCAGCACCCAGAACTATGAAAAAAATAAATTTATGTTGTTTAAGCCACACAGTCTATGACTTTTTTATAGTAGCCTGAGCAGACTAAGATGCACACACACACTCATCTATGTAAATATACATTCTTTTTCTCAAGGAAAATATGTGTAATAAAAAACTAGAATTATTATATATTGCCCTTAAGCAAATCATACTGCTTCCATAACATAGATTATATATTTCCAAGCAATTCCTCTTTATTTAAAGAAATGATGTTTGCTTTTAATGCTCTTTTAAAAAAGAACAACATATGTGCCTGCCAATAATCTGTGAGAGGTAAGAAATTTGTGAGTGAATGGCACTGTGACCTCACAATTCCTGTCACGAGAAAGGTAATAAGAGGGGTCAGAGCACATTTCCATTCCCATACTCCATACCTTGCAACCAATCATTTTGGCCTTGAGTCAGTTTTGCCTCAAGTAATGCATTTGTTGTCCTTCTCATCACAAAGTTAGAGAGGCCAGCTCTCTTATTCCAACATGGTTCTCAATGTGGAAGAGCCAACCCTTCAGCACTGGGAAGAGGCAGTGGAGTGAATGCCTGGGTATTGTTTGCGATGTTCTACTTTTTTTTCATATTGCAACTTTTTTAAAAAGGTGCCATCTTTCTCATGATATGGAGGTATCTTAATTTTGGCACATATTCTTCTTAACAACCATTGGAGCTAACTCTGCATTCTGCTCCCTTATAGCCTCTTGCACTAACACCAAGACCAAAGACAGGGTCTGAGTTTATCTGAAATTTTAGAATACATTTACCTTCTTCATGTTCCCTTCCATTGCTGGAAGATGTCTGTGACTCCTGATACTCATCTGTGTCACTCCTCAAGTACATTACTCCACTCGAAGTGGATGAGGAACTTCAGTTCTTCCCTTGAGATCCTTAAGGCTAGTTTCTTGAGGAGCCAGTCCCTAAGGCCCAGACATCCATTGAATAAGTGAATAAATGAAGAAATTTCCAACAAACAGAACCGAGTAAGATCTGAATGGATATAAAGAGTAAATACGGAAAAGTTGCCTGTGCATTTGCATGCAGTATTTTTTAGATATTATCCAGGTAATGGGTCATAGTCTAGTACTGAAGAGATTATATTAGGTTCACATGAATTAAATAAAATAGAAAAATGGCTGCTAATCCACCTATGTATCAACCATCATGTATAACATTTTATTAACTTAAAATCTTTCATTAGTCAGAGATTCCACCTTTCCTAAAAGATGTACCTCAAAAGGCTAAAGCACTTTCTTTGGTGGCATGCAAATAGGCATGTATTTATTCGTCAGCTACTCATTACAAGGGAGAAAATTAGGATAATTTTAGATCAGTGAAACTGATGCAAAAGTGATACCATCATATGCAACATTACTAGGTCGATTAATTTTGTATAAGTAGTTCTTGTTATATTGTAATGTTGGAGAATTTCATTATTTTTACATGTTAAAATAGAATTTTTTATTATTATCTTAAAGCACAAACTTGCATGATTCAAGTTTGCAAAAAATTATTTTTGGTCAAGATTCTGTGATTTGTAGTTTAGAATATTTATATCCCACAGTGTAAATCAATTTATTCACCCAGTTTTTATTATATACCAAGTTATACTAAGTGCCAAGGAAGGCACATGGACTTTTAATTCATGGTACATTTTGGTGAGAAATGCTACCTAGTTGAAGTAAAAGGTATATAAATGAACCATTAAATGAGCCTGCTCTCAGGAGTCAGAGCTGTGTGTGTTCAGACACCAGTTTTAGAATTCAGATTTTACACATTAAACTGTACATAAAATCTACCATTATTATAATAAAATGCGAAAGCTATAGTAAGTAAAGTTCAAGGGGAGAAGATGCATCAGAGAAGAAAGTGGATAAAGGAACATTTCCTCAAAGGAAGTGACCTTTGAATTGAATTAAGCAGATAAGGAAGAGAGAGAAAAATATCCCAGGTAGAAGAGGAAGAGCACATGAAAAAGCATGGTGAGTTTAGATTAGAATATGGGAGGGAGGATGAAAAAAAGATTGTGAAGACAGTGAGCCACTTTTTAAAGTGACTAAAAGAAGTGAAGAAAACTGCTACGTGAGAAGAGAAGGGTAGAAATGATGTGGTCTTGTGTAATTTCTACATATTCAACACATCTGTTATAAAATAGGAGTCTTATCACAATCTCAGCTGCTCCTTCATAAACCAAATGCCTAAAATTGTTAGTAAGACCAATAAAAATAACTGAGCTATTATTGCTTAACTCCATCGAGCACTCTTCACATTTTATTCTGCATTGATGACATCCTCTGGATCTATGAAACACCAGTATGGGCCAATGTGAAGTACACTAATTTGTCAATTAAGATTCTGAATAATGAATAAAGACAATTACATACTTGTGTATTGTCCAATCTGCACGAGAAGATTCTTCCTAATGTTTAGGAACATTAAACATTAGGTTCGTATCTTCCCATTCAGGTTCAGGTACCATCTCCTTGTTGTACTATCTTCTTTATTGTCAAGTGCATCTCATAGTTAATTTTATATATGCTATCTCAAGAAAAAGGTAGCAATGCTGTTATTACTGATGATACAATGGCTCCTTGGAGACTGTTTGTATTGCAACAAATAAACTGTCTTGCCTTGAGAGTTTTCTATTATCATGTATTTAATTTAATACTGGTTTTATATTTATCCTTGATGATGCATTCTCCATCATGTCACCTTGAATTCTAGCTCCCAATGACTCTCTTAGATTATCCCTGTGTTTAATTGATGACAACCAAACATGCAAGTCTCTGGTCATCTTAATTTACTATCATACCTTTCTTGGCATAAATACACCTTTTAACACTGGTTTTCCTGAACTCTCAAACTATAATCACTGCATTTATAAAATGTGATTTCTGCCAATATTAACTGCATCCTGGACTTCCATACACAGCAACAAATAGGAAAGGACAGCTGAAGGCCATATGATGAAGCAAGGAAAGTGACCCCATTCCTGAGAGGCTTGTCTGGCAGGGCTCAAGACCAACCCAGAGGAGCACGATATGACCATGTCGACAGAGGTCAGGGAGGGCATCAACTGGAAGGGCCCAGGGGCGTTACAGAGCAACAGTCTCCAAAGCCCTCAAAAGAGATAGACTTGTACACCCCTAAAGACTGCATCATACTTGATGTGAAGTTTGTGAAGGAATTGAAGTACCCACCCTGGTTGCCACTGGCAGGGAGTCACCTCTGCTTGCGGTGGACGAAGGTTGCCCTATTGGAACACAGACAGCAGAGAGCTGCCTACGCATACAGCTCATCCCCGAAGTTCAGTCAATGGCCCAGACCCCAAACTCATGTTGTGTCTAATGTGAGTGAGTGACCCAGAACTCACCGGTCATAATCTTACTGAAGGAGGGAGGGGGAAAATGGATATGACTCAATTAACTTTGGAAAATGATGCTTTGACTGGAAACTATAAGGCTAAAGACAAAAGGGACTATACATAAACACTGTATTCTAGTTGTGAATTTATTTCTCTTGGAGGTCAACAATTCTGAAACTCCTTCACATGTATCCTGAGGTTGAACAATAAGTAAATGGATGGGAGATAATGGTAACCAAATTTTTCACCGTCCAAGAGGGAAGTTACAAATAAGCAAAGGGGGAAGATGAATAAACTCTGTGGTTCCAGAACAGAGTCAGAGACCTCAGGATGAGCTCATATTTAGCCATATGGGTAGACACATAAATAGATACAGAAATAATTATAGTTATGTGTATGTACATAGTTTAGCATACAAACCTACATTTTTAAGCTCTGTTCCCTGAAAGAGTCTGGAAGCACTGATATCCCACTAGTGATGAGCACACCCAGTGCTCAGAAGTTTGTTTCTGCCCTGGCTGGCATGGCTGAGTGGATTGAGCGCTGGACTGTGAAGCAAGGGTTCGCCGGTTCGATTCCCAGTCAGGACACATGCCTGGGTTGCAGGCCAGGTCCCCAGTACGGGTCGCAGGAGAAGCAACTGCACATTGATATTTCTCTCCCTCTTTTTCTCCCTCCCTTCCCTGCTCTCCAAAATTAAATAAATAAAATCGTAAAAAAGAAAAAGAGAAAGAACTTTGTTTCTAAAGCCACTCTGTAGTAAACAGAACCAGAACACCTTGAAGAAATGGTAGTTTCCAGAACTGAGGGAGGGAAAATACAAAATGAGCCTGAAGAATTTTGTAGTTCTAGAAATTTAAGATGCGTTTAGAAAGCAAAGTTTAGGGGCATGTCAAAGGGACACAAGGAGCCAACTTGAGAATCCTCAGAAGCCAAAGGTGGAAGAATTTAAGTCACAAAATCAATAATGTAGCATTGAATTATAATCCAAAGTATAAAATAAGTGTACATGAGTTCATAGTGGTATAAATAAGTGAATAAATAAATGAAGTGGCAAGCATTTTTTACAAAAGAATTCTGAATATATATGTTGATACTATTCATCCTTCCAGTATCTTCATCTCCTCCCTCACTCCCTTTGAGGGTGAGGTAGTTTTAGTGACTTGCCTTTAAAACTAGATAGAGAAATAATAACTGTACAGTGGAGAAACCTGGCAAACACTGCCTTAACCAACTGCTTAATCTTAACATCCCTGATCATAAGTCATGTGACTATCCTGTACCTGTTGATAGGAAATGAGAACACATCACTTACAGGGACACACAAACACCCCAGTGTGTCTGCACCCTTCTGGTGGCCCAATCCCCTGCACTGTGTGGTGAAAGACATACGGTGAAAGTCAGCCAGCCAGAACGGTGCACTTTCCAGACCACTGTCTCAGAACCAGAGAGGGCATGGGGCTCCTGGGTCGTTCTCAGGCTCAACTTTTTGGGCAACTTTGGGAATCTGGTTCACCCTCCAGAAAGCAGGGGAAGCTGGGCTCCAGGAGTCCCACATTTCAGAAAATCTTTCTCCAAAAGTTTTAAGTCCTCCTTCCATGCCTGGATGGCAAAACTTTCCAGGTAAGTGTGCTCAGACCTAGACCAGTGTGGGTCCAGCTATGAGGAAACATCTCACTCAAAATTGCCTAGGTCTGCCTCTGGGGTCCTTGACAAACAACTCCTTCTCCATTTCTCCCTTCCCAGGCTCTCTTCGACCTTTGTGATATTTGCAACCAATGTGGAAAAGTATCTGATACAGTCAACATGAGGTCAAAGTGGGGGCTGGGTGGGGATGGGGGAGAGTATGGAACGAAAAACTCCAGATACAAAAGGAGCCTTTTTCTTTTACCTTGGTACCAAAATCTTTTGCAAGCATCATACTTAAAATTATAAAGCATTATTATTACAGACACAATAAGTTGTGAAATGGCATGTACAGTATGAAATCAATTCTATAAAAGTAAAAACTATACAAATTAACAAGGTTATGTGTGACTTTTAAGTATGTAAATGCACAGACAATGGTCTGATATCAGTGGCTACCTCTGGGACCAGGGAAAAGAGAACCAACATTGAGTATAATATCTTAATTTTTACAAGAAAATTTTACCCTCCAACTCTTGTACTTCCTCAATTCAGTGTGCCTTACTCAAGCCTAACTGTATTTTGTCCAGATCTCCTAATCCCCTCTTCCACTAATGTGTCTCCAAAATTGTTAAATTTCTTACAATCTTTATGTATTGTCATCCTAGACTGTTAAAGTTCTTCTAGGACCAGTGCTTTTTTCCCGCTCGATTGACTGTCCTTAGGACCATCTCTACCTTCTTTGTCACTCGCATTTCTTAGGGAGCTCCGCTCCTAAGGGAAAGCCGTTTCGTATACCCTGCCCGCACTGCAATCTTTATCCTTTTATTCAGATATTTATGATATTTTAATAAATGTCCAACATACTCAACAACTCAGAGGAGTACTAATGTTCCTTTTAATTAATTAGCCCAGTAGGAACTAGAAGTCCTCCACTGGAGTGGGGCAAGAGCGAACAGAAGGACTTTCACAGAACCCACAAAATTTTCAGGATGGCAGCTGTTCTTTGAAAAATAATAGTCCTGAGCCATGACATTACATTTTTAAATTTTTAATTAATTGCAGTACAGAGAAAAAAAGGCAAAATATTTAAAGAAATTTATGTTCTTTAGAGAGGTTGTTGGTTTTACACCAAACAAAAGGAAAAACAGATGAATAAGCTTTGGGTCTTCATTTCTCTTTCTTCCAGGGTAAGCTGAAAAACAAAAGGACAAATATAAGTACTGTTTCTAAAATGGGATGCATTTTTCAAATCTATTTAAACGAATATCAAATTGCCTAGACTGTCATTCGGCAATTTTCAATTTTCACCAATGAAAATAAAGCAAGGTGTCTTCTCCAAGTTAGACCTCTAGGAAGAAAACCTGGACAGTTAGGACTAAAACAAACCACATTTTGAAACTACCAAACTTGCAGAGATATAAAGTTCCTTCTTTGCCTGAATGTACAATGTATAGGTCTTATCATGTGGACAAAGAAAAAGTTCAAGTCTAGTAGTGGAATGAGCATCATGGTCAGTTTGGAAAACTCGTGCTAAAAAATAGATGAACAACTTGTTTTTAAAAAGAGAGTTTACCCTATTTTTAAAAACCTCCTCCAAAATATTGACCAAGGTGGATAAAACATGTTTATGGTCAAACATCTAAATTTTAAGGTGGGCTTTTTTGTCCTAAAAAGAGAAAGTCTATTAAAACTTAGCATGTTGATACACTGGGAACTTAGTAGTGTATTACTTACTATTAAGTAGGGTTCACATAAAGTAGATCTATCATATTCTCCAATGACATGAATTTGTTATTGAGCTATTAGGTTGAACTTTGTGAAATCACTGTCATTCAACTTTTTGTTTAACCTACAAAAATGCATATCATCCAGTGTAATATTTGAAGTAACTCACTGCTGAATCATTGTTTAGTTGAATGGTTCTGTCTACTGTGTCATATTAGGTCAGAACAGATCAGTGATTAGCTGTCCAGCTCTGGTTTGAATAATGAGTTGTGGCTCCACCTCACACCAACTGGGTGATCCTCAGGTAAACTACTTAGTCTATGCTTTGATTTTTGCTTTCATTTTCTCCTCTGAAATATGGAAACAATAATGGAACTCAACTTAGGCAACTATTCTGAGAATTAAATAAGTTAACATATACAAGGAGCTTAAAACAGCGATCAGCACTGGTCCACATGGCTATCAGCAATTGGTCGGTCGATCTTTGCTACTTGCATATTAACTATTATGATTAATTTTTTCAAGGAAATCCAGAGTATAGTTACCTGAGGTGACTGTGCTCTTTTTAGGCTAAGACAGCTTGACTTGAAGCAACGAGTTTTGGACCCTGAATACAAAGAAAAGACAGATGTGGGGGAAGTATTAGCATCATTATTAAGATAAAAATTAACACTTATACAGTCATTGATGATTACAAGCATTTTTCTATGCATCACATGTTGTAATTCCAGCTTAGTACTAAAATCTCTAAAAGGAAACTTACTGATGCCCATTGCTCCAAAGGAACAAAAACATTACTGTCAAGTCATAGGGGGAAATATTAAATGACTCAAGCATCCCAATGTAAACTTCCCCACTAACTTGTAAAATCAAGCACTCAGATTCAACCAAATCACAAACCAGGACTTTTAAAAATATGCTTATATAAATTAATGTCTTGGTTTAATGATGTCTCTACCAAAAGATTTGAGGACTTCTGAATATTTCTATCTGTATTCATAAATGTCCCAACTCTGGGAAAAGAAGAAATAATACAAACATTTAATAATATGCTCCAGTGTGGAAGGAAATAAAAAACAAGAGCTAATTTAAATCATTTTTCAGACAAGTATATAGTGTAAGATTCCTTCCCCTCATGTATGAGGTGTCCTCGAGATACAGAAACCCCTAAGCCCTGGCCTCATCAACTGCAACAACAGGGGATGTCAGGTATGCTAAAGTGAAGATGACTCCAGCACCTCCTCCGCAAAGCAGGCCTCTTTGTCAGCAGCTGTGCAGCACTTCTGTAGAAAAGCTGAGAAATTCCCCAGCACGGTCTTCAGATTTTCCTCGGTTGCTCTGGGCTTGTGCTTCAACAGCTCAACCAGTGCACTGCGTTTAAATGAAAACCAAACAAAACAGAACCAAACAGTGAAAAGGTCACTCACATAAAGAAGAGTGGGGACAGTAAAGACAGCAGCGCTGCTGTGCGAAATTACAAGCCTTAGAGTCGGGCAACTCTAAGCTTGAGGCCCAGGCTTGCCACTACACACTTCTGCAATATTCTCATTTGCTTAAGGAGGAGAATAAAATCTATCTTCATAGGGTTGGTGGAAGGAGCAAATAAAATCATAAATGTACATTGCTCAATAATTGTAGTGTCAATAAATCTCAATAAATCAATAAATCTTTTTTTCAGATAAATCTTTGGAAAAGATTATGTCATTGCATTTATAAATTATTCAGATTTTGAAAGCTATGTCATACTGAAGTCTATATCAATTTAAGAGATACATATGATCCTTAAAGCTTAATTATCTTGGACTCCATTTAAAAGCTTCTAATCTGCTCTGGCTGGTGTGGCTGGTGGATTGAGCCCACCAAACCAAAGAGTTGCCGGTTTGATTCCCAATCAGGGCACGTGCCTGGGGCATAGGCCACTCCCCAGTAAGGGACATCTGAGAAGCAACCACACACTGATGTTTTTTTCCCTCTGTTTCTCCTTCCCTTCTCCTCTCTCTAAAAATAAATAAATAAAATATTTTTTAAAAAGAAAAAGTTTCTAATCCAAGAATATTTATATTTGGTCTTTGGAATTTGGCCCATTCAAAGTGAATAGGAGAGGCCATCGGAAACAAGACCATTCAAACTCATGGGAGCTGGTGGCTCTCTTTCATTAACGCCCACACGCATAATCGCGCTAGAGAAAGGCATAGGGAACAGTGTTAGTGAGAGCAGTAAGTTTTTGCAATATTACTCTAAAGTGTATGGCCACAATCAGAACCCACCAGAGATGACAGCAACCTTATGTTACATTTTGAACCCCTTGAGACAGCAGTAGGGAGTCAAGTCTCAGAACTCGCATTTCTAGATGTTTTTTATCCCAAATTCCATTCTCAATAGTTACACCTTGGAGGTTTGTCTTGCCTATGGGTTGCCATAGAGCAAACTTAAAATTAAAAATTATTTAAAGATTTCTACTGATATGCTAGCTGTACAAATAAATCAGTTCATTGTTCAGCTTTTTCTACTAAACCTATACTAAGATACTATTCTATTGCAGCCTTTATCCGCAAATTTATTCTGAATTATTTCTAGGCAAGATTATAATATAGTTTTGTTGTTGTTGTTGTTGTTTGTGCTAAGAAAACAAAAACCTATCCTTTTTATTTTTGATACTGTCATCAACTTAGGGTCAATATTTAAATATTCTTTTTTTAAGGAATATAATAACTATTTCACGGAAAGTTATCCAATTAATTTACAGTTCTCACTGTTGAGATTACAAACACATGCAGCCAAGAAATACTCCTCACGTTTGTTTCTTGACTTGTTGCTCATTCTCGGGAAGTGTGCACACATCTGCATGGAAGGTGAATGTTTCAGCATTAAATTCCTTGGGAACGTAGCTTTCATCCAACTCCAGGGCAGAAAAGCATGGCCGTCTGTTCACCAATGATTCCGTGCAGCATTTGGTGACCCTCTCACTCACTGGTGTCTTCTCATGCAGCACACACAGTCCATTCAGGACCACGGACAGCTGGGGAACAAGGCATGGGGCAGAAGTTCAAAAGAAGCATAATGTAACAGGGTCAACAATAAAATAAACAAATACAGGGGAAAAGTTTCCCATAAACTCCTACTTTTCAGTAGATCAAAGGCAATATTGTATTTTAACTAACAACACTGAATCTAAGGTTGATTTAATTTAGAACTATAAATAGTAACTGATGTTTAAAAACATTTTCTGTTTTACATATATCTACATTTTAAGAATAATTTATTTGAGAAAATGATTGATTAAAATAATTTGAGGTGAATCCTAAGGTATATGTTGGAGTGGGGAGAAAGCAGTTTTATGCTGATACATTAAGGGAAAGACCTCCCCACCCCAAAATTAAAAGATTTTTAAATGCCAGGATGAAACATTAAAAATTCATTGATTTTTTCAAAACAATTTATCATCTTTGGGGTATGATCTAAATCCTCATTCCCCCTGCTTCTGAAAGTTAGCCTGTAAATATCCAAAGGTAAAAGTTCATCACTATTGAGCTATTATATTTTAAAAGACTCACATAGTCTTCAGCACAAGCCATTCTTTTTGATTCAGGAAGATTACAACACTTGCTGCCCACTCTTCCTAGTTTTCTTGAGAGATCCACAAGAGTTGGAGTTGACACTTGGGGTACTCTCTTGGTGTAACGAACTAATAACCTATAACAAAATAGGCCATGTATTTTCAGCAAGGAACAAAACTGTTTCCTTCTAACATAGTAGGTGAAGCAGAGAACACTTAAGACAAAATCAATTAAAATGGTTTTCCATTCATAAAATTATCTTCATCTCCAGGTTGATGGGGTAGGGTGGGGGAAGACTTTGTCCTAGGCAACTATTAAGCCTAACTTTAAATTCCACCTGTATAGTCTTAGGAAAGTGACTTAACTTACTATAATTCAGTGACATTAATATATTTATTAATTGTTTCTTTCTTTCAATAAAACCAGCCGAGATTAATATACAGGGGTGGACAGAAATAGGTTTACAGTTGTTCATATGGAAAAAGACATGCAGGTTATGATTATTATGATAGTTTTATTAACTCTGTGTTTCGTGTACTCACAACTGTAACCCTAATTTTTCCCACCCCTGTAGATCAGCGCGGTGCTAAATTTGAAAGATATGGATGAGTTTTCTTATCTATAAAGTGGGAAGAAATATACCTGACTCAACAGGGATGGTGCAAGGATTAACTTAAAAGAAATAGAGCATGCAATCAACTTGGCATGACATCTAGCATATAACAATCATTTATTAGGAATTCCAAGCACCACTGAAATTCACTGTAAAACTGTAATCTACTCAAGAGAGGAGATTTGTTCATTATTATTACTATCCCTAGCACCCAGTTAGAAGAGTGCTGACATGTATAAGATGAACAATAAATATCTACCAGAGGATGTGTCCCTTCTTGTTTTACCTCCATGGGTAAGGCTGTATTAGATCAAGACTTCAGCCCATCAACATATATTGCAGTACTTCTTGAGCTACTCCTATTCAAGTCCAACTACTTCCTATTCTATAAAGCATTTCTGTCTTTAGTTTGCCCATAAAGTATTCCTTAACCTTTAAAGGGCATCCTCATTTCCTATATCCCAATGTTTAGTATTTTCCTTCCCAGGAAAAATTTTTAAACTGCATTCAAATATAGGTCTCTACAACCCATCAACTATTTTATCTCTCTTTCTCCAGTCTTTCTTGATGGAGAGGGATTAGAAATGTAATCTGTATTTTCATGAGTGAAACTTCTACGGCAGGTGGTTCTACAAGGGCAAACCAAAACAAACAAACAAACAAAATGGAATTATCTTCTGTTGGGCAGGCCCCTTGTAGTACAGGTTTTTCCTGCTAGGTGAGTGTTCTAGGAACCCATCTGTATCAGAGCACCTGCCAGTGTTGTGAGAGGCTGCATTCGACTTCTGTGAGTTTTTCTTGAAGACTCTTTCAATGCATTTACCCATTTCATGATGGGTGATTTACAAGCACACCTGCCCACTCTGTGCTGAGTGTTCAGCACTTTTTGACCAAAAACATCATGACCCCAATGCTCCACCCTCCCGATTCAGCCAATCCCATTCCAAGTGACATTTTTCTTTTTCCTGGATGAAAAAAGTCCTTAAAAAGAAAGGCTTTGCCAATGTGGAAGAGGTGAAAACAAAAAACAAACAAACAGAAGCACTAAAAGGCATCAAAATCAATGAGCTCAAAAACTGTTTTGAGCAGCGGAAAAAACATCTGGATAGGTGTATTGCATCAAATGGAGAATACTTTGAAGGTGACTGAAATTTAAACATGAAAAAATAAATACATGATCTTTTATAAATAAATTCTGGTTTTCTTGGGTCCCCCCTCATTTATTACATTTTAAAAAATTACAAACTGATCAAGAAAAAATTAGTCAAAACCAAAAATACATACGCATTTTGGAAGCCATACTCTCCAACGTTTGCGAAAAGGTCACAATTCTTCTTGACTAAATTGTTTGGCTCTTCCACAAGAGGGTTAAATTCATCCAGCTAAGAGATAAAAGAATTGTATTTATAGGGTTCCGCCTAAGATCAAGGTGCAGGCTGCTTTTTACCTCCCTACGCAGACTGAGACCCTTCTTCCTTTCTGCCCAAAGCAATGTAAATAAACCTTTGATGTCAAATCTGTTAGAGTACATCCAAACTGCACAGGGTAAGTGGTTAAGAATATTTAGGTTCTGGAGTGTGACTGCTGGTATTTGAGCCAGGTCACCTGACTCATTTTCTAGTTGAGGAATTTTACTTCCAATGACCAAGTTTTAGAACCCTCACCTCTAAGATGGCAATGAATGCTGTTTACCTCGGAGAGTTCCTCGGTAAAACCAACCTGAACTAATGAAATTAAAACTTCTGGGAACATAGTGGAAATGTAATAAATCGCAGCTACGATTATAAGCACTGTTATTATTAACCCATCTCTCCAGCTGGATCCTGAGCTCTCTGAAATAGAAACTGCGCCTGGGTCATCAGATCCAGCATGGTGCCTGGCTCACAGCAGGTTCTTGGTAGAGGAAAAGCATCACTTCCCTATGATTCTAAAGTTTGGAAACCACTATTTATGTTAAAAGTGCTAAAAATCACATTGTAGCATAGTTAAATATGCTAAAAATCCTCCAGAACAGATTTCTTCTCCTTACTTAAGTTCTCATAAAACTACTCCTAAACCTTCTGAAACATTTTCAAAAATAATCTTAATGAATAGATTCTGCAATCTTCCTTTTAAGATACTAATTCTTGATAATTGATAAATCTTGAAATTAGGTTAGCTTTCTTTGTATCTAACTCATATCTAATCTAATTCACATTTAAATTTACTTTTTCTTATTTTGTTCTCAGGAGAGTTAAAAAAAAAGAAAAGGCAGGGTCAAGGTTTTGTAAAATCTTGACACTGCTGTCCTCAGATCCCTTTTTTCTAGACTATTGTAGGTTTTATTGACTATTCTACTAAAGCTATTTTTTCTCTGAAAATTTTTTAAACACTTTTTTCAGATTTTATTTACTTCCTTTTAGAGAGAAAGGAAGGGAGGGAGTAAGAGAGGGACAGAAACATCAATATGAGAGAGAGACATCTATCGGTTGCCTCTCCCATGCCCCCAACTGGGGACCTGGCCTGCAACCCAAGCATGTGCCCTGACTGGAAATCAAACCAGTGACATTTTGGTTTGCAGGCCTATGCTCAGTCCAATGAGCCACACCAGCTGGGGCACCCCTAAAAATTTTAAGAGCACAAAATTGAAACCATCTGAGGAGAATGTCTCAGTTGCACTATATAACATTTTTCATTCTGGCATGATTTTTCTTCTTTATTATTGGCATCACCAATGAAAGAGCTACATGTTTTTTCCTTTGAGAAACCTACCACTTTGGAGTAGCATGCGTGAGGGTCAGCGGTGGCACAGCACTTCTCCAGTGTAGCTTCATAGACCTTGGCAAGCCTCAGCAACAATGAGACAGAGTAATCAGGGTGTCTTCTTGCATATTCATACAAAAACCTAATTAAGATGAAAGTAAAATAGACTTAGTTGAACAAGCAATAAAAATCACATCACTAGCCATAAGAATAACTCGTATCCCAAAGGTCTCAATTTGACTAACCCCCATGCAGTAAAGCTCGGTGGCTAAGGGTTTGGGGTTCAGAGTTAAAGCTACCTTCATTCAAATCCTTGCCCTAACACTTATTTCACTATATCACCTTAGGCAATTTATTAAAACTGTCAGAACCTTAATGCTCTCCTCTTCAGAATGGAGATGACAACAGGTTATCTCATAAGGTGGATTGTGAGAAATACATGACAAAATTTATGCATACCATACACTGACACATATTAAATATTTGATAAATGTTATCTGTCATTACATATATTTCTGTTCAATTTTAGACTACATCTCAAAAAGTTTCAGATAGATATTTATAAATTTTTCTTTTTCCTCTCTGAATGAATGAATTCTAGAAGGGTATATAATTTTATTTAATATTATTTAGTGCACATAACACTATTATAATCCAACAATAAAAATTCAAAGTTTATCACCACTGACTGTATATAATCATTTATCTTGTCATCTAATGTATACTGCCTTGCTGTGCTACTGGACACCTGGTCTTTGCAAACAAATATAAAGCACCTGGCAGCAGACTTCATACTTCCCTTTATAGTTTTTGCTGCCATCAGACAGATGGACAGATAGATACATAAGTAGGTAGATAGATAGATACAGAGACATAAAGATGTATTACACATATTCATGTATATATATATGTAACGGTAAGTTCTAGAAATGCTCTTTGAATAAATAAATGAACAATATGTATATAATTTATGTATACACAAAATGTTTCTAGAGGTATTTTCAGAAACAGCCCTAAGGAGTAAGGAATGGAGGGGTAGATGATAGAAACTTCTACTTATTACTTCATACTCATCTATATTGATTAAGTTTTTGCCATGAGCAGGTATTCTTTTATGACAATTTTTTAAAACTAATTATTAATTTTTTCCAAAAATTTTTAAAGGCTCAGAGAGGGGAGGATAAATAAGCATTGTAGGCAACAATTGTAACAACTCCAAAGAAAAGTCTAGAATTGTTTCCTAAATCCTCAGACCATATAAAAGCTATGAAAGAATAATTTCTTAACCACTTACGTGCCCAGGAAGGCATCTTTTGCCTCCTTATAGTTTGTGCAGACTTCCTTATCTTCAACGAAAGTAGCAGCTAGTGGGGTCAGGTCATCAGGCAAGTCATCATTTTCCACATCAGCAAGGCAGTGGGATTTTTCCAACACAGGTTTACTGCAGCATTCCTTCACTTTGGTGGAGATTGTGTCCTGATTATCACATAAGTACTTGGCAACATCTGCCTACAAGCAAGTTAATGAAAATTCAATGTTAACTGATGCCACTATACTTTCTTTACAGACTTGTATTATGTTCGCAGGACATGTTCCATTGTATTCTAAAGCCATATACACACCAACCTGACTTCTACGAACATTTTCAGTCTGTGCTTCTAAACCTGGAGACTCAGACAGAGCTTACGAAAACATTCCGCTTGATTAAAGTATAGTCAGTAACAGGGGCCCTTATCAATTATTTATTAATTTTAGATTTCTACTGTTATGGCTTTTTAGTTTTGTAATTAAAACTAAAGTGTTAGGGGGCTGGGTGAAAAAGATGAAAGGATTAAGAAGTACACATTTGTAGTTACAGAATAGTCCCAGGGATGTACATTACACCATAGGGAATATGGTAACTAGTATGATAATGACTATGTGTGGGGCGAGGTGGGTAAGTGCTTGAAACATCATGGGGTAACTCTGTGGTGTAAAGTACATGATTTTCTAACCACTTTGTTATATATCTGAAACTGACACAGAATAATATTGAAAGTAAACTATAATTTAAAAGTAAAAAATATATGTACTGCATATTTTTAAAAACCCAGCATTGTTTTTCCAAATATTCCCCAACATTAAGTGTAGACATTTTAAAACCAAATAACTAAATAAAATGTGAGAGAGTTTTGAAGGACTAGTCAAGGTTGTAGTCACAGGCCCTACTTACATATGTAAAATTTCTGCCTTAAAATTTCCAGGAAGTGTTCTAAGAGGTTAGGATTCTAGTATTTGGTCACTTATTTAAGTTTTAGGGGGAAAAGATATCATGCTAAACATTTGTATATTAAGAGAGAATATATAGAAGAAATTTCATAATTTCCAAAGGTCTTTTCAGCTCTTTTCCAACTCTACCCACCTCCCAAAACTATCTTCTGAGAAATCTACCTTTGTAGCTGTCCTACTTCAGTTTAAGCCTTTGTTCTCAGAATATGACTGACAGGAATTACAAATTAGGGAATATGTTTATCAGATCATTTAGTGAGTCAGATAGCCAGGTTTACCAAAAAAAAAAAAAAGTACCATAAGGCAGGGAAGGAATTAAGTATATTATGCATAAAAGACGATTTCAATTCACTGTCAGCTGTCACTAACTATACTAAACAAATTCATTATACCAACTGAAGCATGTAAAGCAAAGTTGCCAAAGAGAATGCTGAGGATTCTTTACCCTGTCATCTGCACAATCAAGCAGGTCACCTTGGCAGCATTCCTTGTGGACTTTGGTAAGATCATTTACCAGCTTGGAAACCTCCATGAAATCAGCCTTGGGAAATTTCTGGCTCAGGCGAGCTACGGACCTAAAAAGAATATTCCCCCATCAAAACTTTATTAACGTGCAATATTTTATGTGAAAGCACTAGGAAAATAATACTTAGAGCAAAAAAAAATCAGGATAAAATGAAATATTGTAAAATTCATTAGTTCTTATTTTAGTGCCAGCTCTGAACCAAATTGTTATCTTAGGGCAAAATGTTTCCATAAGGGAACACACATTCCATTGTAAATGTGTGTGGTGGGTAGAAAGAAGTCAGCAATTCAGAAAATTAGAAATCAAAGAGGGACTCTAAAAGAGGGGACATCTGAGGAGCATTACGTTCGGAGCCCCCAGATCTGACTTCCAGATCTGACTTCACTGCTAACTAGCAGTGTCACTCTAGGCAAGTTCCTTAGGATCTGAGTTTCATCCCCTGCAGCGTCACAACTGCACACCAAATCAAAGGACTGTGGTGAGGATTAAATTAGATAATGCCTAGGAAAGCATTTTATAAACTGGAAAGGGCCATGCAAACTCCAGTTATCTTTTTTTACCAATTTAAAAGCCTTTTTTCTGACTTCTCAAGGACTCTGAGAAAAGAAATTGCATAAAAATTAGGGAGCTTCGATTAAGCTTATTTTTACTACAAAATTGATCCCGCACAGTCATTAAGCCCAATGGTGAGATGTAGAATGCTAATAGCCACATGCTTTCACAAATCATTTCAGGGTTGCCTAAATCTGATCAAAGATACTTCCCCCCAAACAGTCACAGCCTATTTAACTGTGTATTGTTTCACTTTGTGATTCTATTGTTTATTTATTTGTTTGATATTAGTGGTGTAGGTGATAGAGGTGACAGGCAAAGATAGTGCAAATGATGGTTTCTAGAGACCTTGCAAAATGTCTATTATTTTCATTTTATCTTCTGTTTGTGTTGATTAATTGTTGACTAGCAAGTGAGGGATTGGAGACTGGGATGCAGAGGTTTTTGGCTCAGTTGTTAAAGGATATTCCTAGAATCAGCTAAGTAATATAAAAATAGAGGCTCAGGCAAAAACAAGAAGCTAAGAACAGAGCTGGAGCTATGAGAAAATAAGAAGTAAACTTTGATGGCTGAATTTAATTATCAGAACATAAAAGGACAGACAGTATCAGATAATTGCAGGGGACTGGGGGAGATAAAATTAAATAAAAGACCCTGACTACAACTGTATAAAAATAGTGGACCATTAGAATAAGATCTCTATAAAAAGGGGAAGGGATTAAGAAGTACGAATTGGTAGTAACAGAATAGTCTTAGATGTAAAGTACAGAATGGGAAATGTAGCCAATAATATTCTCATAACCATGCATGGTGTCAGATGGGTATGAGATTACTAAGTTATACAATGTCTAATCACTGGGGTGCACTCCCAAAACTAATATAATATTATATGTTAACTGTAATTGAAAAATAAAAAATGATTTAAAAAAAGACTAAGATCCTTAGTCTTTATAAATAAATGGGAGTTTAAATACCTGTCTTAGCATAACAAAAAAAGATATCCTCTAATTTTTTGACTACCTTGAAAAAATATGATAAAAAATAATGACAAAATGTCATTTATGCTATGGTTTTTCACTTCTGTTAAATGTCTACCTTTTAGATAACCAAAAAGATGTATGTGAAAGCACTGTATAAATACTCATATAAATGTACAATTTTGTCAACTGAACCATCATCATTTACAACGTTATAAAGTACAAAACTAGACTTAAAGTACCATGCTTTGAAAGCTCTGTCTCCGAACTTTTGGAGACTGGAGCACTTCAGCCTCTCTCTGGCAGATGAGACCAGTACTCTTTCCTTCAAAGCATCCATCTGTAAAAAGAAATAATTTTGAAAATATTTTTAAAGATTCTACATAAAACATGCCTTCATAAGTTCAAATAGGCTATGACACATTAAATTTTAAAGATATAACAATGCACCTAAATTCTCAAGTACTCACTATTGGCAAGTAATTATTTTGCTATATAGTTAGCAGAAAAATCAGTCTGGCCATAGTGGAAGCCCCTAGGTAGCTAACAGTTAGCATGCTGGCATTGCCCGGAAATGTGGAACTGAAGGGAAAGGTAGGAGAGCAGAGTACACAGTATTATCTCAGGGAATATAATTTTGCTGTCTCCTTAATTTTACATAAATTAATTTCAGTCCCTCCTTCACCAACTTTCCTATCAATAAACTCTCTAGAAAAGATGATGCAGAACATAATAAATATTTATGAAATGAATGATGCACTGAAATTCTCCACTTTGAATTTCCTCTTCAATAAGAAACATTCCATGAAAAAATAAATAAAAACTGTGGCCCTTTGCTGTGCAATTTTACCAATGAGCTTCTGTATTTCACTGTAAAAAGAAGAGGGATATTTAGACACATATGCAGTGATTCCCTCTATCAGATTCACTTTTGCAAAACTTAGAAGGAGAAATGAGGATATCATAGGTCTTCAAAAAGAGTAAGAAAAATACAAAATACATGAGGTGGATAAGAGTAAGGAAGGCTTTTTTGACCAGGTAAAGAAGTTTATATCAGAGACTTTGGTGTCCCGAATCTAGCCATAAGATGTCCCAAATTGGAGGTTTGAGTGTGAACTGGTTCTCCTAGTCTTCTGCTGGGGCATACCTTCGGTCCCAGGCAGGCAGCTTTATCGGCAGCTTGGCAGCATTCTGTCAAAACTGTTTTATATTCTTGAGCATAGTAAAGGAGTTCTGGGCCATAAAAGTAGGGATGTCTTTTAGAAACTTCATGTAAGTATCTGAATTTTTAAAAAGGAGAAGAGATAGTCATTTTTCTGTAACAGACACTATTAGAGGAACAATTACTATCAACATTTTCCCTAGAAACTCCAAAACCCAAAGACATCTGACTTACCAATTAAACTCCATTTGTACATGATGGCCTTGCCATCATCATTTTTAAAGTCGATGAAAAGGCTAAATACGTGTGTGTGTATAGCATATACACACATTAAACAGTTAAATACTGGTGATATAAGTTTATTAACTAAAATGAAATTAATTCTCAGAATAAATAAATATATATCTTTTTAAATATTTTTTTATTGTTGTTCAACTACAGTTGTCTCCTTTCCCTCACACTACTCCCCCTGCCCACCCCACCTATCCCCACCTCCCACCCTCAAACCTACCCCCTTGGGTGTGTCCATGTGTCCTTTATACACGTTCCTTGACGACCCTTCCCCTATATCCTCATAGTATCTTAATACGTGTCAATTTTTTTCATGCAGATCATGTCTTGTTTCAATGAATTTCAAAAGATCTTTGATCAATCTTTTATTGTGTAAAATTGTATAGTATCAAATATTACGTCTTTGGAAATTGCCTTTAGAACAAAAGCTTCTAAGTCTTAATGTTGAAAGTATTTTTTGTTATAGTAATAGTTATAATGAGTCTTGACTTATTTCATCATTTTTAATTTCGAAGCATCAAACTCTGATTACTTACGTTCCCAAAAGCCGCTGTGTATTTTCCTGAAAGGCCGCACACAGTGCGTCGGGCTCCGGTCTGACCAGCGGAGGCAGGTTCGGGCTGTCGTCTTTGTATTTCAGGAAGCACTCCTTTCTCTCAGCCTCTGCTTTGCCACAGCAGTCAGCCATCTCACCATAGGTGTCGCGAAGAGTTGCCACTGAACACAGTGTTTCTCCAAAAAGAGTGTGCTAAATGGAAGACAAAAGGCTTTAAACTACCGGGCAGTATATCATTTTCCTTATGCCCAAAGAACAGTATTAAAAATGTAATATACTGGTAAACCTTGGTAAGGAAATCATAAAAATCGACTTTTTTTCTCAGGTTTAGGAGGTTTCCCTCGATTTCACGACCTATACGTAATTTTTTAAGAAGTAACTGTCACACTATTAGTTGTAGTAAAACAGAAGGGCAAAATGACAGTCAATGACTACAAAGCATGAATGTTACTTCGATTTCCACCTGAGGCTAGAGTAGGAATAGCTATAATAAAAATCAAGGGAAGAGAATCTACTAAGTAGCAGGCGAGCTCACGTTAGAGAGGAAAGTGTTAGGACAGTTATTCATTTGATCTGCTTCTTCGTGAGAAGTCCAACTGTCATTTTGCCCTTCTTTTTCATCCACTGTAACTCACAGTGTGAAAGTTACTTCTTAAAAAATTACACATAGATGGGTCAACTGAGGAGTAACACAGTTCACTATATATAAATCGTTATTGCATTAAAATATAGATCTTTTTGTTTTAGAAATATTTGCCTCAAAGCACATTCCATTAAATGTGAAATTCTATCCCCATTATTTTTTATTATGAAAATAATTGCAAATCCAGGGAAAACAGATGGCTCAAGACAGAATTTATTAATTTTCAAAAATGCATTTTTAAAATATATATTTAGAGCCATAACACTGTGTGAAGTTAGTGTTGATTCTGACTTGAGGGAGAGATGAGATGAGATGAGATGAGGAAAAGCTTCAGTGCTAAATAAAAAATGAACTTGCCACCCAGAAAAGTATATTATATACACTATTACATATAAGTGCAAGGTGAGAGAAAAATAAGCCTCTCCTTGTATTAAAGACCTATCTAAAAATACCAAAAACTCAAAGTCCTTTAAAATGTATGAATGTCGCAATATTTTATTGCATGTGAAAATGTAAATATCACTAAAATGAAGAATATAGCTGTACTACTGTTTTACTTAGGTAACAAAATTAGCACAAAAATTAGCTGAGTACTTTCTGACGGTTAAAAAGCATGCTATCTCTATCAGCCTCTATGAAAACAAATCAAACTTTAGATTTTAAAAAGAGACTTTTACGAATGACAAATTTCCAACTAAATATACTGTGACAATTTTGTGTGGTCTCAATAAAGAAATGTTTTTAAAATTGTGGGCATAGCTAGAATTTCTCCATCTTTACTCATTCGTGAGTGTTGCTTACAAATATAGCCATTTAATAATAATTGAGAAAGTCAAAGTGGGGTGTTTCCCCTTTGTAATGACAAGGATTACTTAAAATAAGAAGAAATAAGACTCAAAGTCACAATGTACTTACAAGTGACTTGCCACAATTTTCAGCTGACTCATCAGCAGCACATGTTTTTGCAAATGCAGTTACTTCCTGTGTTAATTTTACAAGGTCTTCAAATGGGCTCTTCTGGAGAAACTGAGAGAAGGCAACCAGCACCCTGAAATACAGGACATAGAAAAATGTAATGTAATAAAACTTTAATATAAAGTAGGTAGCTATGCTAGGGAACAAATTGTGTTATCAGTGTATGTTCTATAGTATTTTATACTAATATCTTATTATTATTCGTAAAGCCTATTCACATCAGCAATTATCTGAGACCATGTGTGGTTTTCTAAACAAAGAAGATATGTAGTTTTCCACGCAAAGAGGATATGTATTTCCACCGTGTTTAAATATATGTATGGGCATGTGAGTAGGTGTACACATATACAGCAAGCAAGGAAAATGCATTCTGAGTAGATGTAATTGTTCAGATGAGGGTCGTTAAATAGGCCCTTTGACTATTTAAAACAAAAAACTAAAACCACACACACACCTCCTTTAACCATGCTATAGAATGAAATTGACATCTTAAAAAGAACTATTTTCTCATTCTTTACTATATTGAAAAATATATATTATTTTTTATAAAGAAACCACAAGAAACCATAGATCTATTTGTTAGGTAAAGGAATTTACTTGCCATGCTGGAAAAGGAACCACATTTTAAATGCTTTTCCACCATCCAGCTTATATGAGTTCCAGAGCTACACTTTCCCATACAGTAGCCATCAGCCACAATTTAAATTTTTGAACTTCATTTGCATTTTCTATATTTAAAGTTCTCAATAATCACATGTAGCCAGTGGTTACCATATTGGACAGCACCAACACAGAATATTTTCATCAATGCAGAAAATTCCATTGGACAGTACTGTTCTAGAGTCTGCACTCTAATGGCAAGGGAATATAAGAACTTCAGAATAACAACCAATGCTATTAGAAACATTACATTTCACTCTTCAATATTTTAACTTACAGGCCTTTGAAATTTTCTTCTCCCAAATCATTGTACCGATGAGCAATCTCACTTTTGTCTAGGGGAAAAGAAAGATTTATTTAAATTCTAAAGAAAATAACTGGTTAAGGTATAATTTTTCATGTTTCTCTCCATTTGATCTAGGTAGTCATTTGCTCCAAAATATTGGGCTCTGATCACGGTGGAAAATCTTATGGTGGTGGTGAACGATTTCTTCTGCTTTAAACAAAAAAGTTATTCAATTACCAATAATACTATTTGAAAAATCATTAAAATCATTCTATATTTATAGCTTTATGTTTAAATTTAAATATGACCTAATGCTCTTAGTATCTACTAAACAATTCCTTTTTTTCACTTAAGATGTTGGAAATATATTAAGATAACTTCCTAAGGGTTCATAAATGCAAAATATCATCACAGTCTAGAAACTAATGCTAAAGGAAAATTACTTCTTTAAAGATGCAGGGTCTGCTGAAACTTTCTTTCACTAGGAAAACAAAATAAATTTGAACAGAAAAAATAAAATTCTTACGTGCATCTCGACGAAACACACCCCTGGAGTAAGCAGAGCTGAAGAGAAAGACAAGGCAAGTAAACGTTACCCACTTCATTGTGCCGAGGGTTTGTGGGGTTGAAAAAAGAAAAAAAGGCAGAGTGAATAGAGAAATTAGCACTAATATACCTCTTTAACTAATCATTGTAGATTATTAACTAGACTCATCTTTGTATTTCATTGGCTCTCCACCGATTACAAAATTCATAATGTTCTTGCCAAAAAATTGTTTGACTAAATCCCTTGCGTATGTTTGCCATCTGGAACTGTTTGTCAATTCATTAAAGTTATGTAAAACATCTTATCAAATTTTATCTAAGAGTTTAAACAATCTGTATCTTCATTCATTACCATGTTTGTTGTCTGTGATTTACCATTTGAAACTTTAGTTTGTAAGATTTGCAAAAATTAAGACAGCACTAAACTCTATGGATTACTAATCCCAAGTATGCTTTTATCATGAATAATGGAACCAGACTTGTCTTTCAGGCCATAGATGAATAGAAATTTTTTTTAAAAGTCTGCTTATGGAATTATTTTCATTGAAGAAAACTATTTTTTAAAGTCCAAAAATTAATTAGAAAAGAAAAAATGATTCCAACTTTCTAAATAGAGAAAATAATTCCCTTTTGATAAATTACACCAGCTTTCTGAGAAAGAGTAGGCACCTTTATTTGAAGTCAGTGTCTAACCCTACCCTTTTTTAAAAAAAGTTTCCAGGGAAGACTTGATCAAATAATGTAATCCTTATAATTGGATATAACTGTATTACTTTTTCACAAAATCAGGCCTTTGTTATATACACATATACTTTGTGCATATTTTTTATTAATAAGTGAAAAGAATATTATTTGTTTCTCCATCTACTTTGCAGAGCAACATCATATTCTAATACAATAGTAAATATAGAAAACCAAAAAAAAATCAAATTCATCATGATTTTAGAAGCTGAGATTTGATTTTCCTATATTTTGGGATGATCCCATAGCTCTCAAATATAAAAATGAAAACACTTGAATCTTTTCCTACAGCACCAAAAGGTGTTTTACATGTGTGTATCCTTATTAAAGATTAGTAGGTGGTTGAGAAATTAAAATACTCAATGTTTAACAGCACCTGATTGCTTAAAATCTCTCTTAATTAATAAATAACCCTTTAATATTTGCATTTTGTGGATTCCCAAAGTAAGAATTCCAACGTTTTTCTTCTATTAATTCTGAACGCACATTTCTATACTGAGAATAAAACCACATAAATGTTAGTTATTTCTACATACTCTGTTCTTCAAGCTTTTCAACTCTTACATTATCAGAGGACTCTGGCATGAGAGTAAATGCATACATTTAAACCAAGAGTTATTTCTGGGCTTTCTCTTCTGTTCCACTGATCTCTGTGCCTGTTTTTATGGCATCTCCATGCTATTTTGATTACCATGGCCTTACTACAGTTTGATACCAGGTAGCGTGACTCCTCCAATTTTGTTCTTTTGTCTCAGGATCACTGTTGCTATGTGGGGCCTTTTGTGGTTCCATATAAATTTTTGAAACTTTGTTCTAGTTTTGTGAAAGATGTCATTGGAATCTTGATAGGAGTTACACTGAATCTATAGATTGCTTTGAGTAGTATGGATATTTTAATGATGTTAATTCTTCCTATCCATGAACCACACTTTTATAGTCAATTAATATTCAACAGAGGGAACAAGCACAAACAATGGGCTAAAGATAGTTCATTCAGTACATGGTGTTGGGAAAATTGGACAGATACATGCAGAAAAATGAAACAAGACCACGTTCTTATACCACACACAGGAATAAATTCAAAATGAATCAAAGACTTAAATGTTAGACCTGAAGCCATAAAAATCCTAGAAGAACATATAGGCAGCAAAATCACTGATAGCAATTTTTTTCAGCAATATCTCCCCAGGTAAGGGAAACAAAAGAAAAAATAAACAAAGGGGACTATATCAAACTAAAAAGTTTTGCACAGCAAAGGAAATCATTCAAAAAATAAAAATAAAACCCACAGAATGGGAGAACATATTCACTGTTATATCTGATAAGGGGTTAATATCCAAAATTTATAAAGTACTTACAAAACTCAACACCAAAAAAAAACCTAATTAAAAAATGGGCAAAGACCTGAATAGATACTTCTCCAAAGAGGACATACAGAGGGCCCAGAGACATATGAAAAGATACTCAACACCACTAATCATCAGAGAAATGCAAGTTAAAGCCACAATGAGATACCATCTCACACCTGTCAGAATGGCTGTCATCAATAAATCAAAAAACAACAAGTGCTGGTGAGGATGTGGATAAAGGGTAACCCTTTTGCACTGTTGGTAAGAATGCAGACTGGTGCAGCCACTGTGGAAAGCAGTATGGAAATACCTCAAAGAATTAAAAATGGATCTGCCTTGTGACCCAGCCATCCCACTTCTGGGAATATATCTGAAGAAACCCAGAACACTGAATTGAAAGAATATATGTATACCCCTATGTTCATTGCAGTGTTGTTTATAATCACCAAGTTATGGAAGCAGCCCAAGTATCCATCAATAGATGAGCGGATAAAACAACTATGGGACATTTATGCAATGGAATACTACTTGGTCATAAAAAAGAAGAAAATTTTACCCTTTACGACAGAGCAGATGGACCTGGAGAACATTATGCTAAGAGAAATAAGCCAGTCAGAAAAAGACAAATACCATATGATCTCACTCATGTGTGGAATCTAATGAAAAAAACTAACAAGTAAAATGGCAACAGGTTCACAGATGGAGAGCAAGATGGCAACTAGTGGGGGCAGGGATTAGGAGGTGGAGGGATCAAATTAAAGGGAAAAAGGACTCATGGACATGGAAAACAGTGTGGAGATTGCTGAGGGGAAGGTGGCACAAGGGGACTAAATAGTAAAGGAAAAAATATAATAAAAGTGAAATCAAAAATAAATAAATAAATAATAAAAATTAAAATAAAGAAAGAAGTTTACTCATAATAGGCTGTTTTAAATTACAGGTCCCTTGTAATCAAAGATCTGTATGTTTGAACAAAAGTAGGAAACAGATCAATATAACTTTGAAACTCTCCTTGTTATTAGACTGAGGAATAAAATTTCTCTTTTATGGGGAAAAAAAAAAATGAACCAAGAGTTAGAAATGAAGCTTACAGAACCTAGTTTCTAAGTAAATAGGAAATAAGCTACAGTGATTTTCATATATTTTCCGTTTCATGGGAGAGTTCAAAAAGAGAGTAGTTAGAAAATAATTTCATGTGGAAAGAGTAATAGTGCACTAATCATTTAGAAAAGAAAAAAATAGTTAATTGAAATGTAAACATACATAACTGGGAGTTGAATCTGAGTCTTTTTCCCTTTTGTCCTTTCTTTTCCCTCCATTTTGACAGGGTAAAAAAGGCAGTTTTGAAACAGATGAAATATCTCTTTGGACCAGTCTTCTACTTCCTTGTTACCTGATTCATAACCTTAAACCTACACTCTTCTGCTATCCTCTGGATTCCTGAAGCTCCTTAACAAGTCATTCAAATCATGTTTCTTTCTATCTGGCCCCCTTCTTAGTCCAGCCCTTACACCATCTCCTTCTACAATAGACCACTACCTCCTAGTAGCTTTCTTACAAATAAAGTGAAACATATGCACAAAAATGTGACAATATCTGATAATAGTCGCACTATTTTAACAGAGACTTTCTAGTGACAATCACATAATCCAAACTCATTCCAAAATAAGGGGAATTTTATCTCATTTGGAGAGAAAATTAAAGGCAGGAAGAACTTTTCTTAACATTCGTCATGTGTAGATCTTACCTATCATGAAAGGTTTTGACTGTGCTCTAAAAAATACAAAAGGCAGGAAAGTGAAAAACTATTAAGCATCAAACTAATCAACTGAAACAAGTTAAGCAATTTAATTTCTTGTTTACTTGTGAAGATACATTTCCCATTATTTTTTTTAAAGGATTGTTCAAAATGCATGAACTTACACAGGCATTTCTAATGCAAATTAGAGATTGTAATGTAATCCAAATATCAATTGTCCTCTCATATACCTTCATAAACTATCCCTCCTTCCCTGCAAAAATACCCACTTGCATTAGTGAGAAATACAGAATCTGTTAAAGATTTCATAGGAGAGAAAAGGAAGAAAGTTTACATTATAAAAGCCACATTAGATTACCACCTTTGTCTTGTCCCATCTCTAAAGTCCATCTCTCTCCTTTTTCTGCCTTTTCTAATGTCCACTGGCCTTGGGGATTTATATCTACCACCTCTCAAATATCCTAACCATTTACTTCAATTTCTCAACTCTTTACTCTGCAGCTTAATTCAGCTTAATTTCAATTTCTAGCTCCAAACTCAAACATACCTCTCTGTGTATATATTCATGCCGTGAGTTAGGTTGTATTAAATTATATAAAGGACTTTTCTACCTTGAACATTCTATTATTCCATATTTCCTGTGTAACAGACTCATAGAATGAGTAGAGGATCTGACTGGTAGAATGACTATACAGGTACCCCACTTTGCTTTTACTAAAGACCGACATTAGTACCTGTTTTTTTAATAACTAAAAGATATCTGAAAAGGATTTTTGCTTTTACAAGAAAAAGGTGAAAAACAAAAATAGCGTTCAGCGTTTCTCTTGCAGCGAGGCATTATAGAGGTGACATGTACCCCCAGCAAAGAGAGTGGCCCCTGCCAAAGCTCCTCCCTGGAACTCTACTCAGCAGCTCAGCATCAAAACCACCATAGCTTTGAACCATGTCTGTGAGCATCTGCACTTTACCTTCATTTATTTTGTGCATCCATTAGCAAGATGAGTCCTAAAGTAACAGAAAAACCTAAGAGAGCTGGTAAAAGTGTTACGATTTGCATAAAAATGGATATAATTAAGCATTTCAATCCTGGGGAGTGAAGTAGAGACACTGTGCATGTGTCAAATTTTCATCTGGGATCACTCAAAACCTTTGACCACATAAAATCATGGTAACTGCTTCTTGTACAATGGCAGCTTACAAAATACTGAGTAGGAACGGTCTACTTTCAGATGGGGAGGGAAAACTTGTATCAAGTTAGGGAATTGGGGTCCAAACCTGAGAATCTGTTCATTTCTGAGCTGTCCAACGGCTCCCAGGCATTACTCTCTATGTAGTTCAAGTTAACATTTTTTAAAAAATAAAAAGGTCATTTAAACTTGTCTAAACTACATGAATAAAATGACACTTTCCCATATTTTTACCATTTTCTCAATCAAAAAAATATATATAACTAATGACTAGAATCCATGCTTATCTATTCTACATATAAGTTAAAATATAGCACCTATCAACATATAAATTGATAATAAGGATAGTACCTCCTTTCTCATAATAGTAGCTGCAGATGAAAATTGAACAAAAATAAATATACTGCTGAGAGTTTAATAGATCTTAGTTTATTCCTATTCTATATTTTTAAAATGTAATCCAAAGGACTTACTACCTAAAAAGGAAGCTAATTCGAAGTTACAAACTTCAACTTTTTAAAACCTCTTCTAAAACAACAAATGTTATGTGGTTAAAATATTCCTGTGTTAAAGTTCAGTGGCTCACATTTTAAAAGTTTTCATTAGAAGATATTTTTTCTCCTACTGTTTTCTAAATTAGAGTTTATTTGATGTTTTATAATCTCTAATTGCCAGTCTTTAGCTAAAAAGTTCTCTACCTGTCACCCAACTGAGTCTTAGAATATGTCGTAAAATTCTTGTCAGTTTTTCAAGAGCCTAAGTATAGGCTAACATCAATAAGTGAATTATTTCACCCAAAAAAACTTGTAACTTCAAGAAATATATCAAATAATAATTGGCCTATTTTTTCTGTTTTTTAAATATTAGTGCTGTATATATAAGTACTGAATTTTTCAAAATAAGTTTTTCATTATATAGACATTAAAAAGAACAAAACTCTATTAGAGTACTATTTATAGGTTTGAAGATTTTGTTTGCAAAAATAGTTCATTTAACAAAATGAAACAAAAATGTCAACAAAAATATGTATTTAAACAACATAAAAAAGTAATTTCAGTAACATGATGTTGACAATGGCCCTCTCTTTCCAAAATGCTTCTGGTCCCCAACTGTGAGATGTTCAGTATATTTAACGCCAATTGTTTAAATTACTATGTGAATTACACACTATTACTATTTCACTTCAATTTTAATTTTTATATTTACACTAGATATTCATTCATTAAAATTATATAAATTAGACTTCAATATTTAATGTCTTAGAAGTAAATAACTGTTATTGATGAGTCCAAATTTCTCTCAAGAATGAGTGTATCTAAAAGCAAACATTGTCTTGGCATCAACAAACCCAATATTTATGTAAGAACACCAGCGTTCTTGCTGACAGAGCACAATCCAGAAAACAGCGCTTTATACCTACTTTAAGTTGTACCATGTAGTTTTCATTCATGCTCAATTTATTGAGTTTCCACTAAATGCCAAGCATTTGCTAGGTTATGAGGAGTACAGAAGATTAACAAGACACAGTCTCTGACTTCAGTGAGCTTGCACTCCATTAGGGGAGATGGATGTATACAAATATAATTATAATGCAACATTATAAATCACCGTGCATGTAGAATACAAGGTAACCCTGGGGTGATAAAGAAGTAGTAGTGGAGAAGCTCTAAATCCAAGGGCAATCTTATACATAAAGATGTGTGGGCTCTAACCTCTTTAGCTACCTATGCAACTCAACAGGCTATAAAACTTCAAATTTACATTTTCTGCGTTCATTTTTGTTTGCGAAGGAACGTTGCCTGGAGAGGTAGAATGAATAGGCAGAGGCCTGAGGGAAGTACACATATGAAGATGTATAATTTCTAAATATTTGATAAAAGACCAAAACCAGAAGGAAAAGAGGCCTCATTTAGAAATCAATGAAACTTCCTATAGGAGTGAGAAAGAAAAGAAAGACAAGCTGGCAAACAGAAAAGAAAAGCAGAATTTACAATTATTTGTATTTTCAGGCAAAGCTAAGATTGGGAATTGTTATGTTAATATTACAAGGAAAGATATCATCCTCATAGAAAGCTACAAAACTTTCCATGGGAAAATAGTTTATCTAAGATAATTAACAAAGTTAGTAGGCCACCCAAGTAATAAGGGATGAAACAGTATTCCTGATTCAAGCTGCATTTATTGAAAATACCATGTGAGCATTAAGCTGAGTGAAATAAGCCAGGTGGTGAAAGACAAACACCATATGATCTCACCGGTAAGGGGAACCTAATCAACAAAACAAACAAATGAGCAAAACAGAACCAGAGACTTGGAAATAAAGAACAAACTGACAGTGACCAGAGGCGAGGGAAGAGGGGGATAATGGAGGAAAGAAGGGGAAGGAGTAAGCAAAGAGCCGTGAATAGAGGATTCATTGGCACGGATAATGGCCAATTGACTGTGGGAGTGGGGCAGGGCGGGGTAGGGGTGAGCGATGGGGAAAAAGGTGGGACAACTATAACTGAACAAAAATAAATGTTTAAAAATAAATAAATACAATAAAATACTATGTGCCTAGTAGTCTGAGAAGGCGTTCCTGGAGACATGGCTTTTAAACTAAGAATTTTTAAAATGGGCATGAGCATGAGGAAAGCAACTAACCCACTAGTCATCGGAGACAGCTTGTGCAAATGCCTGAAGCATGAAAGAAACAGAAAGCAGACAAAGAGGGGTAAGCAGAGCATAACATGAAATATGGCAGTAAATGGTATTGCACGTCATCTTAGATACATTAAGTAGTTTTGACCTTTATTCTCAAAGCAATGGGAAGAAGTTCAGTGACTTTTATTAATTCAACAATATAATCTGATTTATGCTTCAGAAAGATTACCTGGCTTCAGTGTGGTGAAGAGACCCAAGAAGCCAAGGGTATGCATAGGAAGGCTAGTCAGAGGACTAATACCATGGTCCTAGCAACAGGTGGTGAAATCTTGGGCTGCATCAGTGCTATAGAAATTCAGGGAACTGGACAGATTGGAGAGAGATTCAGGAGGGGTACTACGCATGGACCCAAGCACGAGAGCTTCTCCTCTAAACCCCATGCTTGAGAAGGCCCTCTCTGGCCTCTTTCAGCTATGATCTGCCCCAGAAGGCAGAAAGTCCACAAAACCAAGTCTGTATGTCCACCAAATCCTGTCCTCCTCCTTTTCTAGACCATGATTCAGGTACCCTGACCCCGAAAGTCCCCGTTTGAACAGTCCCGAATTTCTTCTAGGACCTGAGAGGGCCTCTTACATGAGCACATATTCCCATGAGCAAACCATGTCACTGAAGTATTTACGTCCAGTGAGAAGAGGCCAAGAGGTAACTGTTTGGAGGAGCTAGGACATGAGGTGTAGTTCCCACATGCACATAAATGAGGCCCTTTCACAATACAGGATGGAGCCAATGGTGGCCAAAGAGAAGAGGTGGGCCAGGGATCGGGGCTGGATCTCCCCAGTACAAACTCCAAGGAGATAAAACTGGCAGTCCTTGATGGATTAAAAACTGGCGCTAAGATAAACAGAGGTGCCATGATGGTTTCTAGCTTTCTGCCTTGTACAATTCAATGATTGTGGTATGACAAAAACTAAAGCTATGTAGGAAGAACATTAGTATGATTTAGACTTCTTTGATTGCAGGCATCTTTGAGACATCTAAGAGAAAATGTCAAGAAGATAGTTATAGATACAGAGTCTAGAGGTCGTAGGTGAAACCTAAGACTGGAATATGATTTGAGAGTCATGAAGCAATGCCAGACTGACATAGCCTGGGGAGAGGGCAACATGGGACAAGGAGACAGCCATTATGGAGTCCTGAGAAAAGATGCAAGATCAAAGGACACGTAGCCAGAGAAGAGGAAAAATATCGAGGTAGTGTTATACCAGAGAATATAATGGAAGAGAAGGTTGAAGGTGGAATAAGTAAGGATTACAAATATTACCAACAGGAATAGAAGATATTGAAAAAAAATTTTTTGTTAAATTGGCATTACTGATGTTTTTAAAAGAGCTGTTTTGATAGACCGATAAGACCCAAATGAAGTTAAAGTGGCTAGAAAAGTGAATGGGGGGGAGGGTAATACATCAATGCAGTATAGACATCTCTTCCAAGAAATTTGGGTGTGAAGGGGGGCAGCTGAAGAGGGTTTAAGATCAATGAAAATGCTTACTTGTGAGCAGTTAGAAGGCAATGAGAAGGGCTCCATTAATGACGGCTTCTTTTTTCTCTGTAAGGGGCGTGGGAGGATGCTAAGGATGAAGAGCTTGGAGTTGAATATTTGAGGAAAATGAAGAAGGTTGAAATAGTCATGAAAAATGAGTGCATGCACTAAGTAGAGAGGCATTTCAGTGGGCTACGCTGTAAAGTAAGGGAACTCTGTGGCACTCCATCTCCCTGTCCAGCCCTTCACTGGGGCACATGGTAATCCCTCCCGTGGCACTGTCCTCTCTGCTTACCTCAAACACATGTCTTAGATGTACCTCGGCACTGTTCTTCTCTCAGGTACCCCAAGCCCACCACTAGGACCATGTCTCCAGTTCTATGTGCCCCTTCTCTGCATACCCCATGCCCAAACTGTCATTTCTTAAGTTGTAAGAACATTCAGGTAGGTGTCACTCTATTTCCTCCACAAATAATGCCTGACCTTCCTAGAATTAGAGGCATGTTAGAAGGGACTACTGTTCTCTCAGTGAATTCCCAACAGGTGGGACCTCAGACAGAGAACAATATGAAGAGAAAAACCTGAGGTAGTAGTTCTAAGGTTCTCCAAATCTCACCAAGTAGGTCCCATCCCACCGGGGCAGGGCTTAGCTGACCTTTGTAAACAGCCACTAGGGCCTGAACTTTGGTGCTTGAACTTTGGAATCTCTATTTGACTGTTCAGAAACTTTTTCTCTTTTCTTTTTTTGAATCATTGCAGTTGTTAGATAAATGTTTACATAGAAATGTTGCAGGTTATGTCCTACATCCCTTATATAATAACGTCCTTGAAGACATAAACCATTTTTAAGCTCACTACCTCAAACACCAGATCCATTGAAGGCCTTGGATACAGGAGGCATTCAACACTCTAATTGATTGTCAGTTTAATTTGACTGATCAGAAAGCAACCACACCCATGTGGTAAGAGGCCATGAGCAATTTGCTATTGTGTGTCCTTCCACATTTTTCTCTTCCCATTGGAATGCATCTGGGACTTAGTTTAGTTAGAGGAATAAAGTGGAAGTAAAGCGTTTAACAGAAGCTGACTTCCTTCAATCCTGACCAGCTGAAGAGGCTAAAAACATCCCAGCCGTTAGGCATTAGGGGTCTATCTAAGCAGTCCAATGACATAGCCCAGTGGCCCAGTAGCCGCATCCATTGCCCAGGATGTTGCTCAATTCCTGGCCTGTGCCATGCGGCTGGCACTTCTTTGCCTTCTCCACCCAAACTCAAGTTCCAAGACAATACTAATTCCCATTTATATTCTTCTGTACTCATTTTAGGTGAGTAAGGAAAGAAAGTGAGTGAGGAGATAAAATATGAAAATCTTTCCAGTGACTCACCCATGCAGTGAAGCAAGTCATCTGTAGAGGAAATTGCTCATGGCCACTAACCACATAAGTACAATCGCTTCCTCTTCAGCCAAATCAACCTGCCACATACAGTCCATTCTAAACCAGTCCATTCAGAGATCATTCTTTGGTGCATTCTGAGTATCCTTTAAAATTGTAAGCATATTCATGGAAAGTATCAAATATGAAGTATGTCTGCAAGGATGAGGAGAGGAGAGTATGAATAACACCAATCAATAGGAAAACCAGGTACAGTCAGACATCAATGCACATACCCTTTTTTTTAAAACGAAAATATGTTTTTTATAGGGAAAAAAGTAATGATTGGATTGCATGCTATTTCTAATGGTTTTTGGTTTTCCACACCATGGAGTATGTCTAACTTATTCGTGTGTTGGACTCTCTCTATAGCTATGATTATCTAGAAAGAATCTGTATACCCTGTGAACTAGAACTTTATTTCCTAATGTCATATGGTGCAATCCAAAATCTATATTAGCCTTGACTTTCTTCTACCAAAAGCTTCTTATTGACAAGAATCTTTAAAATATGCCTACGATAGGAAGATCCTGATTTTCAACTATTTTTAGATCAGTTTTTATCAGTGTCATGAAATAAATTTAGTGTGCCACGACCAATATTTTTTTTAGTAAAATAAAATGAATAGGAGTGATGAGAGTACTTTACATATAATAGTATGAGTATCATTTTGTCAATTTTTTGCTACATATTGTAGTAGCAGAAAAAGTGTTTTGTAAAGTGAACATCTTCTGGGAGAAACTAAGGAAGATTATCATGTAAAATGTATTTCCTACTGTAGTCACTGTGAAGGAACTTGAAGATCCATTTATCCCCTTAAAATCCACTTGCCATAAGCTTGGTATGTCAGGATGCTCAGTACCAATTTGTCCTCTTCCCACCATGACTCACAACTAATTTTTTCTAAACTTACCCATTTGACTTATGATTAGTTATCCACCTCACTCATTTTCATAAACTTACAGTAATTTCAATACCTCTTTCTCCTTAATCTCATGTATCTAATTTGTTCCTAGTTTTGATCCTTCCTTTTAAATCTCACATTTATCCTTAATGCTCCAGAACACTGACATCACTCGAGTTTCGGTTCTTACCAAATCATGCCTGAGTTATTATAATAAATTTTTACTTTTCAGACCTTGAGAATATATATGAGAATACAGTGCAAGATGCATAAGGCCATCTCCATGACTCCCAGCATGCCAAGTTTATTTCCAGACCAAAGTCTCTGTTTGTTAGGCTGTCTCCCACCATGATGACTCCCTTTTACTTCTATCCATACAAATCTTCCTCTTCTTTGGAGTGCATCTTAGAACCTCCTCCCTCCACCCGGTCTTTATTCTTTTCACTCTCTCCCAACATCTCTATTACTTTCTTTTAGTTCTTAGTCATATCTTTTGGGTTTTATAGTTTAATAAATAATACACATTTTATAGGAGTAACGATTTGTCCTATTCATTTTATTCTCCACACAAAAAAATCTCAGTTCAGTACTAGACACTTAGTCGATAGACATTAAACCCATGAATTAAATTAAGTAAGTAAAAATTTGCAGTGTTGTATTGTGAAAAAAAAAGAAGCGTTATTAAGTATCCATCTCTAGCAAATATAAGATTAATGTAAGTAATCATACATTCCTCTAATGTAGTAGGCGCTCCGTAAATATAAGTTGAGTGAATAAATGAATGAGTAAACAAACAGATAAACAGTTTCCAGTCTGGCGTTCATCAACTCCTCTTTGATATCCATGAAAACATAATAAAAGTCTATGATCTTATTGTCAATATTGAAAAAATAACAACAGAAATTTTACATTTATTCATAAGGCTGTAAACACTCAAGTGCCTTTACATTAGGTGAGAACTATATCAACTCTAAGTGTGTCAGGAGGAAAATGACAAGCAGTTATTTAACAAACATTTATAAAGTACCTACAATGTGCCAATCTCTGTACTCAGGAGTGCTCAGCATTAGCTCGTTTACTCCTCAAAACAACCTTAGGAGGACAGCACTGTTATTACCTCTGTTTTACAAGTGAGGAAACTGAGGTTAAGGTAAAGTAACTGACATTAAAATTTGCCCAAGGTCAACAGTTAGTGAGCAATAGAGCACGGATTACGAACTCAGGTAGTCTTGGATCAGGAGGTCATAGATTTAATCTATGTATAGATCTAATCTATGATGACTATCAAAAATTAGGATAGCTATTCTCTACTGAAAGTTCCCCCAAATTTTCTTATATTCAAAAATATATATCCATTATGCATGGGCAGTAGAAATATTTTTTCTTGGATTTGAGCTGCAGAACATGACATGAGGATGGACCCTTTTTGTCTTATGCTTTATATTTTTATTCTCTAGAAATAAGATCTCTAGGTGTCATCGAGGCCTTGCATTTACGTTTCCTGTAATAATCCCAGGGTCTACAGCAGTGAGATGCAGTTGATAGAAGTGGCGGTATAAGGTGAAGAGAAAAACAGCCACTGGCAACCAGATTGGGAATGAGGCACTAAAGCATCCATGAATATTTCAAATTTCAGACAATCTGACTGTAAGTTACAGCTGGAATCAACAATTTTATATTATTTTATTCTACCATTTAAAAGTCATACAAAGCTTTATTTTAAAGTATTTTAACTTAAAATATTTTTTTCATTGATTGTTTTGCCACATCTAGGAGACATGTAGAAAGAACGCACTTTCATAACTCTGAAAGCAAAGTCCTTCTGACTCACATAAAGACCTGCTGTTCCTCAAAAGTGGTTTAAGTTTGTTTTCAGTTTAGTGGGCTGATAATTGCCCTTTCAAACTCAGTAGGTTAGAGGAGACATCTGCGGAATTTGTTTGAGGACCGATGGGTGCTCAGATACAAAATTGCTGGGTTAAGCAGAGTGGACTACAATGATAAATACAAATGCAAGCCTTGTGAAGGCGGCAAGCAGAAAAAACAAGGTATTCATTGTAATAAGCGTTCTTTCCGTAATAATTACCTAGGAGTTTTCTGAGTGAGATATACAACCACTCCACAGAACTGCTGCTGCATATTTTACTTTCTTTCTTATTCATTCATTCAATTTCTAGGGTCCATTGTAGATACTATATGAGGCATTATCATTCATTAAGAACATAGGTTCACGAAGTCCAGGAGTATGTATGTTTTACTCGATGTTGAATCTCTAGCACCTCTGGAATTGTGGCTGGCACATAATAGGTTATCAAAACAATATTTGCTGATGGACTGGCTTACTGGTCTTTATATTCTTATCTATAAAACAAAGGGTATGGAACCAATTATCTCTAAGAACTTTCCCAGTCCTAAAAGTTTGCTCTAGCTTTTTAACACTAAATTGATCTGAATAATGAAGATAGCAAAATGTCCATGTTGCACGCATATTCTAAGACCTAGATTGAGTTGTACCTGTGATCCTCCTCCACGACGATCTCTCCAGTCCTTCCTATGGGGACAAGTCTGGAGTCTCTACAGCCCAGCCTGTGATAAGCCGTATGCCATATTCTTGGTGAAGTGCTCTTGCATGTATGTCTATAGGTGCAGTTGCATTTGAACACTCTTGAGGTAAGAGCCTGTATTGGTCCCAGCCTGCTTTTTCTCATGGTAATAATGATAATGCTAGCTAAAATTCATTGCGTGTTAATATATGCTATCATTTTTCATACTCGATGTGTATTGAGTAATTTAATTCTTAGAGGGACCACATGAAATAACATTATTTCTAATATGGAGGAGAAAAAAGTCAAGGCACAAAGAATTGAAGTAACTTGCTAATTACATATATCAGTAGTGGGGCTGGTGTTTAAACTTGGAAGTCTGTTCCCAAACCTATGTTCTTAATGAATGATAATGCCTCATATAGTATCTACAATGGAACTAGAAATTGAATGAATGAATAAGAAAGAAAGTAAAATATGCAGCAGCAGTTCTGTGGAGTGGCTGTATATCTCACTCAGAAAACTCCTAGGCAATTACTACGGAAAGAACGCTTGTTGCAATGAATACCTTGCTTTTTCTGGTTGCCGCCGTCACAAGGCTTGCATTTGTATTTATCATTGTAGTCCACTCTGCTTATATTCCGATGGGAAAGACAGGAAATAAATAAGTGAACATAAATAAATGAATAAATAGCTAATTTCATGTACTGATAAGTTCAAGACAATAAAATCATGCACTGGGAAAGAGTATGACTAGTGAAGGCCTGTAGCTTTACAAAAAGATGCCAAAGAAGACATATCTGAGGAAGTGATATTTCAGTTGAGATCTGAGCGATGACAAGAAATGGGCATGGGGAGATTGGGGCAAGGGTTGAAGGTCATTTATAACAAAAGACATGGTAAGCAAAAGGGCTCTAAGAAGGGATGAAAAGAAGGCCAGGGTGGCTAAAGTGCAGTGAGCAGCAGAGAGTAGAAAAAAGATGAGATCCTGAAGGAGACAGAAGCTGAGCTCTCTAGACTTAAGGAAGGAGGTTGAACTTTATTCTAGTTGTTGTGCAGAATCATAAATCAGTTCTTAAGTAGCAGCATGACAAGATCTGTTTCAAGCTCTGGAAAGGTCACTGTCTGGATGTAACAGACCGCAGTGGGCAAGAGTGGTGGTAGGAGATCCAGTAGGCTGCGGCAGTGGCAGTAGCCCAGACAAGAGGTGATGATGGTTTAGACTAGGATTTTAGAAAAAGAAATGGTGATCAGTGGTCAGACTCTGAATATATTTTTGGAGTAGTGCTGTCAGCACTTACTGATAAATTAAAATGAGGTATGAGGAGGAAAAAGAATTCAGTAATGACTCTTAGGCTTTGGCCTATGTTAGAGCCATTCATTGGCAAGGGTACAGGAGAGGAAGGTAGGGGGCGATCTACCCGACTTAAGGAAGACAATTAATAGCTCTGTTTGGACTTCTTAATCACATAGACGTATTTAAACATAAATGTGTTTAAAGTCATGGATTTAAATGACATCATATGATCACCTAGGAAGGGAGTGTAAACAGAGAAGAGAGGAGTGCCAAGGATAGAATGCTCAGTGCTACAGCATGTAGGGAGGGGCCTTGAGTGTGGGGGAAGAGCCATCAAAAGCCAATGAGAAGGACCAGCTGTGGAGGTAAGAGGAAAACTAAGAGTGTCTGTGGTACAGAAGTCTAGAAGAGAAGTTACACAAAGTAATGTTGCTGGTTAATGGTGGTTCAGACTGCTAACCATTTATGTATCTTAAACAGAGCATTAAGTTTCCAGTTATTTTATTCCTGTATCACCAACAGTACTTAGCAGAGCTAAATATATGGTAAAATATATGGTGAGACTCACCAAGTTAATTAATTGTTGATTGATATTACATGTATGTGACACATGAAAACCAAGTTTACCATAACAGGAAAGAAAATAAATTTCTATTTTTACTTATCTGTAGTCCCACCGACTTACGAATGGATATTTCGGTATGATATTACTCAGTTATCCACATGAGCAATTATTGTTTAGTCACATCACACTTTTTGATTTAGTGACACACCTATATATCCTGGTGACCACACTTATATGTCTTAATCCTAAATTTTAAATAATCTTGTACAAGGAATGAGATAGATTTACAGCTGTGCTTGATTTGAACAAATAGTTAAGTCAAAATCTTTCTTGAGAACATATATTGTATCAGAAACAATTTGGGGCCTTTATCAAATGCACAAAAATGTGGCTATGCACAGTAATTTCTTTCAAGGGTCTTACAAATTGAAAAACAAAGACAGCCTCAAAAAAATCTATAATATAAGACATTAGGCCATGACTTGCCAAATAGAGGTACAAGCAATATGCACTTTTATTCATTCATAGTACTTTTAAATTTTAATATATAAAGATATTCAACCTCTTAAACTTTATAACCACCTGTGATCATAGTTCATTCCTTTTACATACAAAAAAAAGCATCCTGCAGAAATTCTTCCACGGATAAAGAGTGAACTCACTAATGATTTTTAAACTAAAACATCAGACCATGCATCACATTAAAGGCCAATGACCTGATGTTTTACACTTTAACTCTTTACCACAGATAAATTTGCAAAACCCAAGAAGATAGCAAATACTTTACAGCTCTAATCAACAAAGAGTGAACTATGTCCATGGAAAAGTATACTCTGGGCAAATGAATTACAGAAAGTCCACACACAAAATGACCTCCAGGGAGTAGCCTAGATGTGGGGAGAAAGAGAAATGCTGAATCTGGCATTTCATTGATGTTATCAATCAGGAAAACCTCATGGGCAGAGATTCCACAAATAAATCCCATCATTCTACAGTGTGGGTGACAGCCAACAGCTCTGAAAAGCGCCAATGATAAATACTAGAGCAATCACTGACTTAAATATGACAACAATCTAAACTGGGGAAATACTAAAAAAAATTTTGTTATGTCTCATATGTTCTGCAGAGCCCATTTTAACACATCAGTGGAGAGGCATTTGTAAAGGAAAATGGGGTGAAGGAAAACTAAGGATTACAATATCAATTTTCTACAACACCTGGGAAGATCCCTTTTCCTCTTCCAATGTCAATAATCTTAAACATATTACAGTGGGTGCCACACTACACACAATAAAAGAAATGATTTCAGAAACATTAAACTTATTTTTGTAGACGTTCTTTCTCCTTCCAACCTGCTCTGAAAAACCCATAATGTACAAGAAGAACTAACGCTCAGCTCTTATGCTGCCACTGTTATATCAGATAGAGAAGCAACTAAGCACACACACTGCCTGCCTGCATATAATCCTCCTTCTGCTACTTACTAGTTTTTGCCATTGGACAAGTTACCTAACTTCTATATGCCTCAATTTCCTCAACTATATATTGGGGATACGAGTTTGTTTTAAAGGAGTCAGTGACTTAATATATATAAAGTACCTAGATAGTACCAGGCACATAGTAAATACTAAATAAATGTTGGTTATTATTATATCTAGTATTATTTTTATTATATGCTGTAAGAACACAAGTAGATTGTGTCTTTTTAAAAAGCAAGCAAATGGGGATGAAGAATACAAGAAGTTTAGAAAACAGGGTATGCTTTAGGTAGAGAGGGGGAGAGAATAAACGTTCTCACTCACACATCCAGTTCTTTATTTTTATGTGCAAGATAACTCTACAAAGATTTGCAAGGCTAACCTGTACACTCTTTGTAAAGAACCTTTATGTTTTTCCTGTTTCAAAGTCTTTTGATGATAGTTAAAAGCAGCCAAAATTAATCTGGAATCCCTAAAGGGGAAAAAATCTAAAAATACTAGAAAGTTTTTAAATTACCTGCATGTTAAGCATCTAGAATAGTACCAGGCACCTAGCAAAATTCTGATATGAGTATTGAAGCAGGATCTGGAGTCAGTTCTGAGCTCTGTCACTAACATGCTGTGCAGTGAATTACTTCTCTGTCTCAGTTTTGCAGCTACCAGTGCAAGAGATAATAGTTACTATGTATTATTCATAAGTTTCCTCTGGAGTTCAAACTTTTTTAATGGATTAAGGCTCACTGTTAAATGATCCTACTTTATCATTTTCCAAAGCATCACAGGAAAGGTGATTTCTCTAAAGATCCTTACCTTCTATCTTAATTTGACAATAAAGAATCCTTTTACTTTATATGAGGATTCCCCAAATCTTTGGGGTTGACAGGACTGTCACTGGATATTTACCAAATACTCACAAAGTGAAGATGACCCATCCCCACCAAATAAAATACCAGTACCTATGTGATGTGATAACATTTCTTGACCTAGTAAATTATCTTCCTTTGTCAGAAAAAAAAGGCTGATTTCTGTCATCAATTAGTTAGGCTATTCCATGCTAAATACTTTGGAGGAGGGATGTAAATTGATGAAAAACATAGACAAAGCCCTCCTTTTAACACTGGCTTCGAAACCTTAAGCTCTTGGGGAAGCTGACCGTATTCCTGAAGTAAACAGAATGTTTGGGAGAAATACTTGGGGAAGAGCAAAGGACATGAGAAGAAGACTAGTAGTAATTCCTCAGACTGAGAGGAGACAGACATGAAGGGAAGTTAGGAGAATACGGTGATATGGTTCCCAGAGGTCAGGAAGAAAGGCTTTTCTGACAGACTCGCTTTTTCTTGAATAGCATAGGAAAGGGAAAGAAAAAAATTAATATTTTGAAAGAAGGGTGGACCGCATGTTCTATTCCAGGAAGGGTTTTGGGAGGCAGCAAGGCCCTAGAGAAGAAATGACTGGGTGGCATGTCTTAAGCAGCCTCAACTTTGGCAGGTTTACAGAGACAAGGAGAAGCAACCAAATGATTCCAATATCCTCACACTTGGTGTGGGAGAAACCGAGAATTTCAGGACTGATCAGAACTACAGGACTGCCTATAAGATGGAAGGACACCTCAGAGACAACCTATGGGAAGAAAGAACAGAGGGCCAGAGGGACAATGACTCACATCTCAGCAGATAGCTGTATAAACAACTAATGCACCGACGGGCCCCTTACTCCAGGTCTCCCCTCACCCCATGTCTGGGCACCCCCATGTCATGTCTTAGCCACTTTAG
This sequence comes from Mormoops blainvillei, assembly GCA_004026545.1. Lineage (NCBI taxonomy): Eukaryota > Metazoa > Chordata > Mammalia > Chiroptera > Mormoopidae > Mormoops > Mormoops blainvillei. The sequence continues at coordinate 16,320 of PVJD01006100.1, read as the reverse complement.
GGAAAGCAAGGAGACCCCAAACTGATGAAGATGAAAATTTCTTGCCCCAGCTGGTATAGTTCAGTGGATTGAGCGTCAGCCTGAGAACCAAAGGTTCAGTTCCCCAGTCAGGGCACATGCCTGGGTTGCACGCCAGATCCCTAGCAGAGGACACGCGAGAGGCAACCGCACATTGATGTTTCTCTCCCTCTCTTCCTCCTTTCCCCACTGTCTAAATATAAAATAAATTTAAAAATCTTTAAAAAGAAAAAGAAAGAAGAAATTTCTCCACCTAGCAGGTTCAAACTTGAAATGGATTTGACTTACAAAATATTAAGGAAAGTTATATTCTTACACAGCTGCTATATTTACAGAACATACACATATACACTTATACCTATATGTATTAAAAATAATTTTGCTTTGAAAATTTATCTACACTCCACCAAATTTTTAGAAAACCACAGGGGTTTCACAAATGCATGCCATGTATAAGAACCCAAGATAGCATATATTAATATAAGAAAATGAAAAAAAAGACACTTAAAAAGTTAGTTATTTAGGCTCATGTTTCCTGTTATCTATAAATCATATAACCTTATGAAAATAAATTATATTCCAATGTTTTCATAAGAAACAAAACATGCCATTTTCAAAAGTTCACTCATTTTGGCTATACTATCAATATCTCAAAATCAACATTTGTCTACTCTATTGCCACAATATTATATATGTGCACATATTTAATGACTACACATAACATTTATCAATAACTCTTACTAGTGATTATCTTTAAATAATGAAAACAATTTCTGATTAAATCCAACAACTTAGATTTGCTACGTCTTTCTGTTTTTATTTCAATGTTAAGTATATTCATGGAATTGAATTATGTATGCTAGTAAATAATCTAAAACAAATCTTGAGGTCATTTTAACATACATTATGCTCTTTTGAAGCATTCATTGTTTTAGTCAATCTCCCCACAAATATTTAGAGTGCCTGTAGAGTACCAGGAATTATGCTAACAGATGAGGAAAATGGCTTGTTTTCAATACACCATTGTTGAATAAATACACAGTAAATAGTTTCAACATGAACTTTTTAACATGTTTTTCTAAAATCCATTGTGTGACTAGAGATTATAGTGACCTATGATAACAAGACTAGAATTCTGTAGTTTGCAAAAATCTTGGAAAATTGAAAAGGTTAATGAAATTTCATTAATTTGAAAACTCCATAGGAATAACTGCTTTGTTTCTTTTTAATTACTTATCTTTCATGAAATTGAAATGAAACAAATTTGATAATTTCAGATTCCATTTGACTTGCATTATCCTTCCATTTCAATATGCCATCAGTTTTAGATATAATTTAATCATTTAACAATAATTTAGTTTAATAATAACTTAGGAAGGGAGGAAAGAAGAAAAAGATACCATTGAAAAACACATATCAATCGCCAGATGCTTCCTAATTTCAGAAATGTTACAACGATAAAAACAAATATTCATCTTAGATTAGGGATCTATGGTATTTTGAAGGTCATATTTTGAAGTTAATATTTTATTTCCATTCAGCAGGACTATTTGTGCTACTAAATTGCATATAAAGAATATAAATCTAAATGGTCCTGCTCCTTGACTTATTTTTTGTCAGGGATAAGTCTAGCAATACAGGAAGCTTCGCTACTTCAAATAACAAATCTATTTGAACTATCAATTACTATCAGAATTGATCAGCTGATTTTAATACCTAAGAGATCATGCATACCTTCTTATAATCTCTATTGATTCTTAATGTACATCAAAGTCATAGATCTTTGAAGTATCTGATGTTTTGATCTAAATTTAAGGAATTTTTCAAATAAATTATAGCTAATTTTGTGTTTATAAGCACATTTAATAGCAAGTTTACTATGCCAACAGAGAAATTATAGAATATAATTCCATAAATGTAGGTAATGAATTAAGGGCATGTTTTAAGAGAATTTAATTCAATTTGATTCAAAATAATGCAAAAGATGGTATTCTGGGTACTGGAACAAATAAACGAAGAGATGTGTGATTTCAATCAAATACAAGAATCTAGCCAAGTAGAAATATTATATCAGACCTATTCAGCAGACAATTTCATATCAACTACTCTTTTGAAGATTAAAATATATGAGAGAATATACAGTAGATCTTTAAAACTGCCTTCTTAACTCTGAATTTTTCAGCAGCACAATAATGAGTTGCTGGACAAAGGCATGAAAAATAAAAGCCCAGACAAAAATATTAAAATATATATATGGGGCTGGCTAGACCTCCTAGGTGATTGACTGGCATATGGTAAATGCACAGTAAATATTTGTACAAATGAGTGAAAGAATAAGTAAGGGACTCACTTCACATCCCAATATCCCCAAGAGACAAGTCTCCAAGAGATAAGGCTAGGAAGCATCAGGCAGGGGAAACGAGTTTTTACTCCCCAAAAAGGAGTGCTTAGATAGAGCTTATGAGGGACCAGTCTCTGTTCTAAGCACTTTACACATATGCATGCATTTAGTCCTCACAACTGAAGCAGGTACTATTATTATGCACATTTACTAGATGAAGACCTTGAAGTATCAGGTTAAGTAGCTTAATTTATTTAAGGGTGCACAGCCAGGGAGTGGGATCAGGGTAGAAAGCCAGGCAGCTTGGCTTCAGAATCAGTGCTCTTTAACCACTCCACTCTGCTGCCTACCTAAGGCTGTCCGAGCCCACAGGCTTCATCCATATGGTTAACACTGATTGTTTGCGACTCCTAGAACTCCTCCAGGCTTCCTAAACATTAACCAAGGTCAGGGGGCAAGGATGACCATATGTGTTTTGTTGGATCTCTGGAAGGAAATGTGACTCAAAACCCCTGATGTTGCAAATTTGCCTTAACTGTGGTTAAAAGTAAACCTGTCCTTGAAAAAAAAAATCATCACCCTGAAATTCCACTCAACATAATAATAATATTTGCTGTTATAATTGAAAATGGAGTTCCCATGAGGAATTCAGATCTCTTGCCCATCCTTCTTACTACAGTCTGAATTTCATCTGAATTTTTATCCTGCCTTTTGAAGGCCATCTGGCTCCTCACTCTTAATTACAAAACAACTCTCCCTCTTAACTGTGGGCTCCTTGAGAACTGGGACCATCTGTCTTGACCCTCACTCTAGCTCCAGTGAGTAGAATGCTGGGCATTCAGTATTTGTTAAACGAGTGAGTAGATATCCAATAATGTTTGTTGAATTAATAAAACATGTAAAATCTTTTTAGACAAGTAACCAATTTTCTCCTGTTTTCTCTTCTTATGACAAATACATTTAATTAGAGAGAAATATTATCCCCATTGTTTTATTGGTCAATTTACTGCTTTCAGAACCAAATTATTTGATCCCTGTATAAGGCAAATCACCACCTGAATTTTCTGAGATAAATTGATTTTTATTAAAGTATAGTTGGCATACAATATTATAGTTTCAAGTGTACAACATGGTGATTTGACATTTATATATCTTGTTATATGAACGCCACACGAAGTCTAGTAACCACCTGTCACCAAAGTCACCACACTATTATTAACTACATTCCCCTTCACCTTTTTCACCCACGCTCCAGCTCCCTCCCCTCTGACAACCATAAGTTTGTTCTTTGTTTCTATCAGTCTGCTTTTGTTGTGTTTTCATTTGTTTTGATTTTTTTAATTCCACATATGAATGAAATCATGTGGTATTTGTTTTTCTGTCTGACTTATTTCACTTAGCATTATACTCTGTAAGTCCATCCATGTTGTTGCAAAAGGCAAGATTTCATTATCTTTATGGCTGAGTAATATTCCATTCTACATATGTACCACATCTTCTTTTTCCACTCATTTACTGATGGACACCTAAGGTGCTTCTGTATCTTGGCTATTGTAAATAATGCTGCAATGAACATAGTGGTACATATATTTTTTCAAATTAGTTTTTGTTTTCTGCAAATAAATACCCAAAAGTGGAAATGCTGGGTCATATGGTTCTATTTGTTGTTTTTTGATAAATCTCCATACTGTTTTCCACAGTGGCTGCACCAATTTGCAGTCCCACCAACAGTGTATGAGGGTACGCTTTCCTCCACATATCCACCAACACTTGTCATTTGTTGTCTGCTTGATAATAGCCATTCTAACTATTATAAAGGGGTATCTTACTGTGACTTTGAATTGCATTTCCCTAAAGATTAGTGATGTTGGGTATCTTTTCATATGAGTATTGACCCATCTGTATGTGTTGTTTGAAGAAATGTTTTTATGTCTTCTGCCCATTTACTCATTGGATTATTTCTGTTATTAAGTTGTATAAGTTCCTTATATATTTTGGATATCAACCCCTCATTGTTTATCATTTGCAAATATCTTCTCTCATTTTGTAGGTTGTCTTTTCATTTTATTGGTCATTTTCTTCAATGTGCAGAAGCTTTTTAGCCCCATATGTTTATTATTGCTTTTATCTCTCTTGCTTAGGGGACATATCCAAAGAGATATTACTAAGATTTATGTCAAATAGTTTACTACCTGTGTTTTCTAGGAGTTTTATGGTTTGAAATCTTACATTTAAGCCTTTAATACATTTTGAGTTTATTTTGTACATGGTGGAAGAGAGTGGTCCAGTTTCAAGACTCGCATGTACCTGTCCAGCTTCCCCAGCACCACTTGTGGAAGGGACTGTCATTTCTCCATTGGATATTTTTGCTTCCTTTATGTTAGACTAACTGATCATATAAGTAAGAGTCTCTTTCTGGGCTTTCTATTCTGTCCCAAACTGATTTTTATTTAATTTCATTCTGTTCAATTTATCTTGGTTAAAAGTATAACTGAATACGATTTAATTTTCTATATTTTATGTTATTTTATTTTTTATGCGGGGGCAGGGTTAGCAGGGAGTGCAAAGCAGGCAAGCTCTAATAGTCCCTGTATTGCCTCTGGGTTGTTTTTTTCTACAGGCTAAGGCCCAATAGCTAAAGATCCTGATGAAACCCAAATCTTTGTGCACCAAATTATTCTAAAACTAGTCCAAACAAGCACATTTTTAGTCCTTTAGAGCCTGCCTGCTTTGTATTCCCCTAATTTTATATATTTTAAAGCTTACAATTTAAACTCAAATAAAAAAAATAATTTGTTAGACCATGAGTATTTATTTTTAGTTCAAAATATAATCCACGTAATTTAATTGAATAAGCACTAGGCTTTTATTCCAGTACCTAATAATGAGTGCAATAATGATACACAACAATGCAACGTAATATCTTGTATAATGTTAAATATAATTCTTCCAACAGCACTGAAAGACACTGAGAATAGTCCAGGTTGAAGAACAAATTTGTCTAAGGTTAAAACATGAATGAGTGTTAGACCTAAGACAAAAAACCTGGTTCTTCTAAGTTGGAGCTCATTATCCCCGTCTTCATTTAAAATACCTAAAATAGATAATCTATGAAAGACGAGAAGATTTACCAACTAGTAACACAAATAACCATGGAAAAATATGACATTTTCATGGCAGGTGAAAGAATAAAATCGGGAGATAACAATAACTGTGGTTTGGTTGTGCCTTGTAAAGTAGAAAGGCAAGTTTTGTTTTAGAAAACTGAGAAACTATCACATTAAAACTAATACTGATGTAAGGGAAATCCAAATGAGCTTTAAGAGGTGCTCATTGAGTAAATGTGCTTGCACACTGAGCATCTATTGAATGAGTTTTGAGAAGGTTTAACCTCAACCTGTTAGCGTTGTTTTGTTCTCATTGAAAGATTCGTCTTTGTTAACCAGCAGGACTTTTGTTGAAAGTGAGATATCTAGATTACAGAATAAAATCTCCTGATTAAAAAAAAACAACAACAACAAACCTGAACTTGAGTTTAGCAATCAAGCTGCAAGTGATTTAATCCTGTTGCTGGCATAGAGACAATTGTAGATCCCTAATAACTGTGTTAGGCCACCTGATATTGAGTTGAAGAAATTGAATTAAAATTAAACTTTAAATATAACTATTTAAAATGGCAAGGCATGGGAAAAAGCAAACATGAAATATAGTCACTCAGCTGTAAGAACCAAGGAATCTATATTGGAATATGATAACCTGAATCTTGAGAGAGAAAAATTAATGATTTAAATGTGGATGATGTGTCTGAGATTAATAAATTTGTACTTCTACTGAGAGTCAAGGTTATCACGGCTCCTCTAAACAAATTCTAAAGCCCACGCATGGTAACCTTTGAAATTTTAACAAAGCATCACTGATTGCTTCAGTTGACATGCCACTGGTCATAGAACTTTGAACTGGCCATTTTTGTTTGGAAAACTTGGAGATAATATATCTCTTTAAGTTAAACAAACCCTTGGATATACACACATGCTGTTTAATGAACATTGTCCCTGAACAAATGGACATTTTCACTGGTAAGGAAGTGAATGGGATAGTACAAGCCAAATCTAAAAGTCCCTGAGCTGAAAAAAGAACTTGTAGTTCTCAGCTTTTCTTTCACCTACAGGGCATATAAAAAAGGATGTCTCTGCCTTCCCATTTTATTGCTCAAGAGAATGACCCTGTAGGATATGGAATTAAACTTATTTGAAAGTAATGTTAAAGTAGCTTATTATGGTATAAATATTATAAAACTTTATCTTTTTGCTTTCTAATGTTCTTTATTGACATACAGAGGAGTTTGTAAGCAAATTTCTGATGGTTTAATTCTATTTTTCTATTAAATTTAATGAAAATATTATGAAAAATATGACCCCTTGATAAACTAAAGCCATATTTAATTATATAACAAAGTTTTAATCATTTAAGTAAATAAATAAAATTAATTTCCCATAAGTATTGACAATAATGTTCAGAATATAAATTCCATTATTAACCTATAATCTCTACATCTTGGAATAAAAATACTAAAGAGAAAATAAACAACCATGTTGTTCTGACAATGTTCATTTGTTTTTCTATTGAGGTTTTAAACACATTTGCTTTTGCTTTTTGACTGTTTTTCTACTGCTTCAGACTTGTCTAGAAGTGAGTAGAAGTTAGAATAAATTTTAGAACTAACGATGCAAAAATTGACCTCTCCCAAGCCCTTAGATAATATTGTGGTCAGTTACAGTGACAATTCAGTGAACTACTCTGATTGTCTTTTTATTTCCTAAACTTTGAATTCAGTCACGAACAAAGATATGCTATAAAATCTGAGGTCTAACCTTTACATCCATTTGATGTAGGGCGGGTTGTGCGACTAGCCCATTGTATGACAAGAGCAGAAACTTGGTGGGAGGTCCTTCTCTCTACACCTCAATTTAATATAAGCTTCATTAAAACACATTGTTCAAACACATACATATTCATGTTGTTTACCCTGCAGTAAAAAGTGTTTTAAAAGCATTTTAATTTGCATGGTATTGGATGGAGCACCCAGTTCACTAGAAGAAGTCACTCCCTGTAGTCTTACACCTGGCCTAATTCACACGTTTGTGTCATGCCTGCCTGGTCTTGGTAGAAAGTTGATTTTCTAATCCTTGTTTCAATCTGATTGATATTCCACCCGAGCAAAGAGAAATTAAGAAAGATCTTCTTCTTTTATTGGGACAACTAAAGAGAGAATGTTTGTTTTAAAACCTAGAAACATTATTAATTTTATCATTCCTTCCATTAAAAAAACAAAGTATAGCCGCAGCCAATCGGAGTAGTGTCTGGAAGCCCGGAGCTCTTCTGTCAGCCTCCCTCCTGCTGCGGCAAGCAGGCCTGGGAGCACGGAATGCCTGCACAGCAGCTGAGACAGGCCTTCCCAGTGGGAACGGTGCAAAAATGGGAAGTTCTGAGGCCTCCTCACACCTGCACGGCACATGAATCAACACAGAGAGCTCAGTTCTTAGCTGGGATTTTCAGTTGATCTTACTGTGAGATCCTACCAAAAGAAAAGCGTGTCATAGCCTTGGGCCCTGCGTGCTCAATTACCTGATGACACATATTTCCCTCTTCACTTTCCTCCAAATACCTTCTGTCTCTACCACTGCTCTAAAACTGCAGCTCAAGTATTCAACTTCAGTAGGCAAATACTTGCTACGTGTTTCATGTATATGAAAGGATTCAGTCAGTGACATTTATTCACCCCTGTTATGTTGATCCATGAAAGTATATTTTCTAGTAGTTCCATTTTTGCTTATTTGCTGACAACTCTTTTTTAACCTTCTAAACAAGGGTTTCTTTGCCTTCAGTTTAATCAGTCAGAAATCATTTAGTTCTTTCAATCTCAATTTACTCCCCATTTCTATGTTGTAGTAAATGTATTATTATGTATACTCACTTCAAATGATAAGCAATCCTGCATATTACTCCTAGAAATATCTTCCCAAAGGTTATGTGTAATCATTATTCTCCTGCTCAGAAATTTATGACTCTTTATTTCCTGTAAAATAAAATCCAAACTAGTAGTGTGCTGGACCTGTTCTTGGTACATAAAGGGAAGTGGCAATTCTTCAGTCTAGAGATGACAGCCTTTTAGAATTGGTATCACTTGAGCAATTTAGGATTTAAAAAATGCTGGCTGTTTTAAGGCACTAAAAAAGTCAGCAGATTGGTGAAAGACAAAATGCCAAAATAAGATACACATAATTGGTGTCCAATAAATGCTTGCCAATGAACTAGAGAACAAGGTTTCAATTAGGGCAAGGAAGTATATAGAAGAGGCAGGAAACAGGCTTGCGATTAAAAGGTCAAGGATCCAAACCTACCTAATGGCTAAAAGGAACAGATGAGAAGAGATGGTGAACTTAGAGAAAGCACGAGATAGATGGACGTATGAGCAGTAATATCCAAAAAAATCTGGATGCCAATAGTGACCCACAGGATCTCTTAGAGACAGTGAGAGGAAAATATAATTATTTTTGAAGCAAATGTGAAGAAATAAAGCCAATTTACTAAAAGCAAGAAGGCAGAGAGAGATAAATAGATATAGACATGAAAATGTATACATATTTAACAAGAATAATATTTTAAAATATTTTTTGATTTCCTTGTATATGATCTCCATATTCAATGTTTTGGGGAGGATTAAAAATATTATAGCAGGAATGCAAAGAAAAAGGTGGGTTAATATTTATCTATCATTATAGGATTTTCAAGTGGCAATAGTTTTGAAGGATTTACTCTTTAATCTTGTTCATCCACATGTGAAAACTTGAATGGTCTCATCCTACATTGTCTTATTTTTTTCTTTTGCTTTTACACATTCTAGATAGAGAGAACTCTGAATATGAAGAAGCAACATTTCATTCTACCTAAGAATAAGGGGAAGAATACAAGGGCAAAAAAGAAATTAAAGAGGAAAAAGGGAAAGAGAATAGGATGAATACATGGCTAATGTCATTCTGAGACCTATTATCCCCAAAAAGGTACGTAAGAAGAAGATTTGAAATGTTGAAAAGGAAGCAAAAAGCAGTTTCGAATGTTTCCGTTTGGTACCCTTACAAAGAGGGTTCCCTCACATGGTACCCACCTGGGGCAGTGTGAGGGGGCCGCAGCAGAGCAGAAATCAACACACTTGCACCATGACAGAGAATTTTTTGTATGATCTACAACACTATTTTTGCTTATTTATAATCACATTTTGCAAAAATGAATTAGAAGTATGTACTCTAAGCTCATATGCCCAGCCCATGAATTTGAAGCTGGGAATAGGATAACCTTATTTGGTGAATTCATCTGCTATACCTAAGTGTAGCCAAATATGCCCCTCAGAGAGCTTTATTTTAGGTACAGATGGTTAAATTTAGCATTTTCTTCCTGTGTAAATAGTACACTAATCTTGTGGAACAGGAGAATTAAATATAGGAATGCCGGAAAAAGACTAAAAAGTACTACAGAGCAGTAAAACTTGAACACTTAAATACTTGGCAGATTTGGAAAGCTAAATCCTAATCACTCATTTACATTAACTTCGAATCAGAAAGGAAATAGAGTCTTGAACAATGACCATCATTTTGATCATCAGACTGTCCTTCTTGAACTGCTTTGTGATAAGAACATGATGTTCTGAAAAGGTCTCAAACAGAGCAGCCCAAACTATTAGGGGGTGACAGTCCCTTTGCCAATAGTTTAATCAGTAAGTCCAATGACACATGGAAAAGTAATCTAGAATGTTTACAATGTGTCTTATTCCAGAAAACTCACCCACACATTTGTCAACTACCACAAAATTTTACCACCCCTATCAAGAGCCTATTGCCTCAGGCCATGAAATACCAACCATGGGATTAGCTGTCACATATCACTAAGATAGGACTCATTCCCCCAACAGAAAAAAGCAATAATAACAGCAAAACAGAACAAAAAATGGAATAGTCATCCTTTCCTTCTATTTTCCCACTCTTATTCCCAATATTTTCTCATCACTCTGAAAAAAGTACATGTCTCCTCTATTTCAAACAGACCTTTAATATGTTAAAGAAGAGAAAACCACAGGCCCAAAATGGAATCACTGGTGCTAAAGCTCATGGCATTGAACCTAATTGTAGTTTCAACCTCCAGGAATGTATATAATTCCAATTGGTCAGTCCAGAATTACCTGGTTAGTACCAATGGTCATATGCATCCTCTCCATCCCCAGAAGGAAGCTGAGACAATCTGCCTCATAAGACCCCTGCCTTCCACTAAGGGAAGGTAACCTCCGAAAGAATTCTTTCTTTCCTTTTACTACTAATTTTCTTGTCACATCCAGTTTCTGCCTATGAAAGCCTTCCACATTGTAGAGCTTCTCAGAGCACTTCTTTGCTTGCTAGATAGGATGCTGCCTGATTTATAAATTGCTCAATAAAGCAGATTAGATCTTTAAACTGACTCCATTAAATATTTGTTTGTGAACAGGCATTTAATTCCAGAGGTGCTACAAGAGTTAGTTTTCTCATTTGCATGGAGAGAATTTCTTCCCTCTGATCCTTAATTACTTTTAATTTGAAATTCAATAGGATTTTAAAATGTCTGGCCTTGCAGGACAGAGTATAAATGTGCAATAAACAATATCATATGGTATTCTGAAGCCAGTGGATGAATGTAAACCAAAATAACACATGTATGATCCCATTATCATTCCAGTGAAGTGAGTCTCAATCTTTTATGAGTCTACAATCATTGGCAGGGTAATAGAACATCTCTTAGTAACTCACATTTTTCCAACATTTCACACAAGAATGATTTAATCCTGACTTTAAAGTAACCTTCCACATTTAAATGTAATAGTGCATCAATTCAATGGAATACTATGTCCTGTACAAGGAAAGAAAAAAGCCATTATAAACACATATGAAATGTTCTCTAAGGTATATACTTTAGCAAAAAAAAAAAAAAGCAAAGTGTATAATAACATAAAATAAGAACAAAGTGTATAATATGCTACCATTTAAGTTTTTAAAAAGGGTGTGTCAGGGGGAATATGCTTATAAGTACTGACTAATTCATAATAAAAAAAAAAGCCTGGATTAATTCAAACACTCCGGAAGAGTATACTGGAAAATGGTAATGCTGGTTGACTCCTGGGAGAAGAGCTGGACAACTATAGAACAGTTATAAAATAGTTTTCATTAAATACTCATTTAGGCCTCTGTAAAAATTTGAATTGATACATGTCATTCCTTCTCTGCCCCCTTCTCTGGCCATGAGTATTTTATCTCTTAAAGGTAAGGAAATTGGTTGTTCAATTATTCAACCAAATTTTCTATATACCTGCACCTCCCCTCTTCCAAATAGTAGCATTCTGGCAGAAAGGAAAATATCCTTGAGTTATAAATAAAAGAATTTTATGAGCCCTGGTTGAGGAATTTGAGAGGAAGGAGGATACAACAAATACTTAGAAATGCATGTGCTATGCTCAAGTGACTGTCAGTCAAGTTTTAGGTTTATCTTTCTAGTACACACTTTTCTCAAATCATAATAATCACATGTGCAAAGACAAGTAAACTTCCAAAGGTAGTATCATGAGAGTATTAAAGTTTTTTCAGTTATAGTAAATTTGGGCTGTTTCTTGTTTGAAATGTTTATGGTAAATACTGTAAGTGGTTGTTAGAAGTTATTGGTGAGGTAGCTATAAAATAAAATTAATTCTATTATTCTTACTAATCACAGTTATTGAGATACAAATCATGTTGCTTTTTTTCTTCTGTTTTATTTTTAACTATTACCATTGGAAACATTTTTTCCAGTTTTATTGAGGTATAATTGACAAAAATGTAATACATTTAAAGTGTATAACATGATATTTGATGTATGTACAAAGAAATCCAACATATACAAAGGATTCCCATAAAAAGTTAATTAAGACATTACCTCACGCAGTTACTGTTGCTCTTTTTTTGGTGAGAATGCTTAAGATCTACTCTCTTAGCAAATATAATTTATACTACACAGTGTTATCAACTATTGCCAGTACTATAGTTATCATGCTATACATTAGATAGTCAGAATTTATTCATGGTATTTTAATAACAATGGATGAACAGAAAGAACTTGTCTTATTCATGAAGGGGCTAACTGTGATAAGCAAGTCACAATCGAAAACATGCAATGCCTAACTATTTAGTCACGAGCACTGACCTCTTTTCCCTTAGACTGTCAGATAAAAACATGACAAGTGCCAACACAATAGTCATCCAGTATGAATGAATTAAAATTATACCTATTTTTCCTGGCGGGTGTGGCTCAGTGGATTGAGCACTGGCCTGCAAACCAAAGGGTCACCAATTTAATTCCCAGTCTAGGGCACATGCCCGGGTTGGGAGCCAGGTCCCCAGTAGGGGGAGCATGAGAGGCAACCACACATTGATGTTTCCCTCTCTCCCTCCCTTCCCCTCTCTAAAGATAAATAAATAAAATCTTTTTTAAAATCGTACTTATTTTTTGTCAGTTCAGCAAAAATATATTTTTTGGTGTGCTGCAGAATTTTAATAATTTGTGTGTGCCATGAGATGAAAAATGTTGAAAATCACCATGTTGGAAAAATGTTAAGAAAGTCAGTATTTCTGAAACAGAGTGACCAAGAGGGAGAAAGAGTAGAAGGAGAGGAAGTGAGAGAGGCAAGGACTCCAGATCATATAGCATCCCATAGACCATTAAAAGTTTTTGACTTTTACCTTGAGGGAAATAGAAAGCCAAAGCAGGGTATTGAGCAGAAAATGTAACAAACCTAATATCACTCCTGCACAATAAATACTACATGATATATATACAGTAGCAAATCATGAGATTCTATGTGAACAGATGTATAATAAAATTGTTCCTCTAAAATCTGGGGAGCTTATATTTTAAGATACTCATATAAAAACCACTTATTGACTAACCACTATGTGCCAGGCGTTAATCATTAATTAATTCATGAAATATTTATTAAGTCCCTATTGTGTGCCAGGTACTGTCTTGACAGAGGTAGGATCATGGACACAAAAATGAAAGACTATTGGCACATAGAGGGAGGAACAGGAGAATGCTCTAAAAAAAAATCACCAAGGTTCAAATTCTACCTTCACTATTTACTAGCTGTGTGACCTTGGACAATTTCCTAAACCATTTCCAGCCCCAGTTTTCTCACCTTTAAAAGGAAGTAATAAAAATACTACTTGTACTATAAGGTTTGTGAACACTGTTCTCGCTATTACACGGAGAGAATATAGTAACAGAAGGAGGCCAAATAGTTAGGAGGCTGTTGCAATTGTTTTAGCAGAGAATCCAGAGCGATGGTGGAAGTGGTGGGAAGCTGTCAAACTCAAGATATATTTTGGAATCAGGATGAACATAAGATTGATTAATCTGATGTCCCATATAAGACAAAAAGAGGGATCAAAGATAACAACTAGAGTTCTAGCAAAAGAAACTAAGTAGATGATGGGTCCATTTTATTGAGTTTGTGAGATTGGAGATTTGGGAAAAGAAATTGAGTTCTGCTTTGTATATGTTTATCTGAGATGCCCATAAAGTATCTGAGTAAATTTCAAGTATGCATTTAGATGTGTAAATTTAAACTCAAGAGAGAAGCCAAGCCTGAAGTTCTAAGTATGGAAGACAGCAGCGTATTGATAGTAGTTATGTTATGAGATGAAATTAATTGCTTAGATAGAGCAGGTAGATAGAGAAAAAGACCAAAGACTGAACTCTGGATAATACGAATAGTTAAAGCTCAGATATAAGGGAGGATTCAGCAAAGGAAAGATAAGTAGCTGGTGAAGTAAGTAGGAGGAAAACAAGAAGAGTGTGATGTCCTATAAAAGACATGAGTGATATGCAAATAATCAACTCTCTAATTCTCCAGAAAGTTTATGGAAAACGAGGCCTGAGATTTGATCATTGAGTTTGATAAGATGGGCGTGAGCGTTGACTTTGACGATAGTACTAGTTTTAATGGAATCATATGGCTATCAGCCTGATTGAAGTATGGAGCAGAGAATGGTGGGGTGGGGTAGGGTGAGGAAATAAAAATGCAATAGTAAGTAAACACAACTCTTTTGTGAATTTCACTGTAAAGGAGAGTAGAGAAATGACACTGTACCTGGAAGAGGTCTTGAGCCAAGTGAGTACTTTTCAAATATGCTGGTAATGTTTACATTCTGATAAGATCGAAAGAAAAGCAAAAACTGATGATACCATAGAAAGACACCAAAGGAAGGAGAAAATCCTTTATTAGGCCAGGTTATATGGGATCCAGCATACGAACTGAAGTATAGGGTTTAGACAGGAGCCAGGACAGATCAGTCACTGAACAAGAGAAAGCAAAGTTTAAGAACAGGGGGAAGCAGGCTGATAGTTCTCGGGAAAAATGGGGTAGTTATCTCCTGATTGCCTCTACGTTCTGAGTGAAGTAACAGTCACAGTCATAACTTAGATTGTTGGAGAGGGGAGAGATGTTTGTTCTGACTCCTGATATTTTTTTCTTCTTGGGAACCTGGGCCATTTCACATGTATGTGGCCCATGTAATTGCCCCACACCAGTCAGGGGTCCATACTGGTGTAATACTATGTTGTCACAGTCTTGGAATTCTTAGCAATTTTTGAACAAAGAGCCCCACATTTTGATTTTTCACTGAGCTTCCCAAATTGTGTAAGTATTCCTCCTGGGAGAGTTTGAATATCTGTTACCAGTGTTCCAGAATTTCATAAAGTATCTTGGTATGAGTCTCTTTCAACCATTGTACTGAATCACTATTGGGCCTTTTCAAAACAGTAATTAATGTCCTTTGGGTCTATAAAACTTCTTTGATTTATTGATAATTTCTTCCTTTCCTTTTTCTATTTTTGTAAATCCTATATTGTAAGTACTGTGCTATGTATAAATCCTCTAGTTCTCTTATGATTTCCTTTCAATTTTTTATGTCATAGTTTTGTTCTATTTTCTGCATAATTTCCCCAACTTTATCTGCCAATCCAAACTCTGAGTTTTTGTTTCTTCTATCATATTTTTTATTTATTTTTACTTCTTAGGGTCAGGTTTCTATAGTCTCCTGCTCTTATCTCATAGATTCTTTGATATCTTCTCTTTCTATTGAGGTATAATTGACCAAAAAAGTGTGATATTTAAAATGTATAATGTGATAATGTTATATGTATACATTGTGAAAGGATTCCTTCATCGAGTTAATTAACACATCCATGTGATATCTTCTTTTAACTCTCTAAGGTTAATTATAGATTTTTAGTTTGTTTTCTTCTGTTACTAGTATTTTCTGTATCCTCTGAATTTGGTTTGTTTTGTTCTCCATCTCCCGTGTAAGAGGCTCTTCTCAAATGCCCAGCGATTCTTGGTTCTCTGCACATATTTAAAAGTAAGACAGTAAATATTATTTGGAAATGTTAGAGTGTGTGGAACTTATTGACTGAGGGTTTTGCTGCATGCCAGGCATAGGAACCAGACATTTTATAGTTCTTTACTTTTCAGTCTGCTGGTTTCTTCAGAGAGAAAATTTCCTAATTTCTTGCCAAGATATACAAGTTTGGTAGCCAGTGTCCTAGAGATCAGTGGAAAAGGGGGTTAGGACCTCACGATTTAAAAGACTGACTTTCATTTATTTTCTCTTTTTTCAGTATGTCTCATCCTTGCTTCTTCCTGTGTCCAGAGATTTTCTGGTTCAACAACTTTATTGACTAAACCTTCAGCCTCCCAAGGGGAATCTAAAGAGACAAATGGCTCTAGTAATGTCATTTAATCTTTCCATTATCCCTACCATCTTCCACATATACCTTTCAAGTTACAGGTTTCTATCATTTATGATGATAGTCTTAATTTTGTAGCTTGTATTAGCTTGAATTTTATTGGT